>JAQFZW010001158.1:0-32105 GCA_034687055.1 Heteromurus nitidus
ACTCCTTGGATCGGATCGTGGATCGGATCGCTGTTTTGCGATCCAGTGGATCGCCGATCCAGAAGTGAACAAGTGTGTTCTCCTCACACAACAGCTATATACTCACACTCACTCACTCTCATATTTATAAAAAAAACTTTGCTCTCTCTCTCTCTCCATCTCCTTCTCCTATAGTTTCTCTTACATTCATTCATTCACCGAAAGTTCGTGTTGCTTTTTTGCTTTTCACGAACATTGTTAACAAAAAAATACATGCAATGTACAATTTTTCTTTTTTTGCAATTTGCCTGTATCACACGTGAGTGTATGCTTCTGTTATTTTATGTTTACGAAGTGCACAGACATATACTCAAACGATATCAAAATATTTCGACGGGGTTTTTGGTCAACAGCACATGTAATGGCCTCGCACCTATAATCATGATTCTCTGAAACTTTATACATTTTTTGTATGTTACATACATTGAGCGCGTGTGATCACATCGACTTAGGGAAAAAATTCATCATCATCGCCAGTCGCCACCGACTTTACTTACACAACAGCGGTATTAGTAAGGAAGGCTGAAAGCTTTACTTTTTTTATACCTTCCAACTTTTTTCATCATATCAACGTGATCCTTTGTAAAGTATATGTATTTTACTCCTCTATTCTCCAGTGTAATAACGCTTTCTTCTTTTTTGCTTCGCCGACAGGGCTGCTGCTGCTGGATTGCTTTCGTTCGTACAAGTCCATCTCCGTTTTCTTTCATGTGCTTCCTTTCTTTCGTTGAAGAAGACGAAGTGTATCCCTGTATATAGGAAAATCGTGCTCTTTTCTTCCTTGGATTTAATGTACACAACCAAATTACCTACTTGGATTTTGAGGGGAAAGCAGTAAGGATACCAGGAGAGAGAGTTGTCTGTGTGTGTACACTATACATACGCATACATATAATAACAGCACACTCAAGGAAAGATGCTTTTATGCTCGTAGCTTTTTCTCTGCGATGGCAAATATTTTTGTTAAAATTTCCAAGGCGCAAGCCAGCCACTCGACATATTACCGCTCTCTTGCTGCTCTCCTTGTTGAATTCGCGTTTGTATCCGAAAGCTTACTCTTCTCATCATCATCGTCACTCGAACAAGATTGAATTTTGTAGAGAGAGAGAGAGAGATGTATGCTGTATGCTTGTGGGAAATAGACGAAGTATATAGCTACTTCGTTTTACGTAAGAATCCCAGTACACTATCACCGAAGGCTTTTGCGTTGCTGGTCTGCTCTGGTGTGGTGGAGTGACGGTTCAATAGTTTTTTTCGTAGTTGCTAACAAAGGGAAATAAAGGGTCCTTTTTCCCTGGAATCTTCACATAACATGGATACATGACGATGATGATGATGCTGTTAAAAGAGAAAATGTGGCTCTTGAAAATATATACAGAGAAAAAGCAGAGAAGCAACCAGCAATCGCCTGCCCTTCTCTGCATCTGTAATATGATTCCTTACTTTGTTCGCTTTACATTTTGAACAGTGTGTGAAGGCATATGAGAGAGAGAGAAGAAGGAAGGGTAGGCAGCATGCATTGCTTGAATCCTCAATTGCACTGTGTGTGATGATGTGATGTTGTGTGTATATTGCTTTTTGCTTTGCTCACTCTCCTCCTGTATTACTTTACATTGACATACAAATAATGGAGATGTATATAGACTCAAACAAATAACATTTTCCTTTGGCTTATCATAAACTTTACTCTTGAGAGAGAGGTGGAGTAAAAACCAACTGAGCGAGTAAGTGTGTTGTGTGTGCTCGTCTTGTTTTGTTGTTGTGAGCGAGTGAGTGCAAAAGCAGCGAGTCTTCTCTCACTGCTCTCACTCAGATCTTTGGCAAACGATATTTGTCCTCCGCTTGGTCATCATTACGAAAAACAAACTAATTTCCTGTGTCCAGGTATATACACACATGCTCCTGATCACTCTGAGCTGATCTCAGAAACGAAACTATAAAATCAGTTACAAATTTTTGAGTCGACAACAGTCGCAATGTGTGAACGGGTGTGTGATCTCTAGAAGCGGTTGAATAAAGTTTCTAAAGTTATTTCGTGAAAAAGTTTTTTTAAAGAAAAAAAGGAAAGCTGAGAAATCATGTCGTCCGCTCCGGGGAATCAGATTCCTCCTCCACGAAATCCATTTCCTTCAGCCGCTCCAGTGACCACAACTGGTCAGCCAAATATAGGATCAATTCCCCCTCCTCCTCCGCCACCATCAGGCACGCCAGGAACGATGAGTGTTAACCAAGCCCCAGCGGGAATGCCAGTTCAGATTTCTGGAGGTGGATTACTTTCCCCAGCTACCGCTTCCGCTTTGGAACATTACCGGCTAACGCAGTTGTATCAGTATGCAATGGCAGCAGAGAGGCTACGCGTCCCTCCGGGATCTTTTATCCCTCAGATTCCTCCAGGTTTACGTCCAGAGCTGGCTCCCCTCTTTTACGGGCCGTATTGCAGGATTGATCCGAGGCTGGCTGGTCTATGTCGACCACCAGAAGAACCAAAGCCACAGTTTAGTTATATTGGATTAATTGCAATGGCAATTTTGAGCAATCCGGATAAAAAGCTTGTGCTTAGTGACATTTACCAGTATATTCTGGACAATTATCCATACTTTCGATCGAGAGGACCTGGGTGGAGAAATTCAATTAGACACAATCTTTCTCTGAATGATTGTTTCATTAAGGCTGGACGATCGGCTAATGGAAAAGGTGAGGATAAAAATTATATTTTATAATCAAACCGAACAAATTGAGAATGTACATATATGCTAGTCGTAAATGAGTAGAAGGGACTTGACATTTTGACAATATTCATGGAAAAATTCCTTCGCTTTGTGTTCAGGTCATTACTGGGCTATTCACCCAGCAAACGTGGACGACTTTCAGAAGGGAGATTTTCGTCGTCGTAAAGCGCAACGAAAGGTGCGGAGGCATATGGGCCTTGCCGTCGACGACGACGATTCCCCAAGTCCTCCACCCGCATCCCCACCTCCAGCTTGGCATCATCATCCTCATCCCGCTCTATTCCATCCAGGAGGACCACATCCGATGGGAAATCCAATGGCACTTGTCGGCAGCCCACCAAATCCTGGACTTGATCTTCCAGTTACACTATTTGGACTGAGTGCCGCAGCCGCAGCTAGTCTGACAGGGAAAGCTCCACAAGATCCCACTTTTCACCATCATCATTCCATGAGCTCCACATTATTTAATCGGAAACGTCAATTTGATGTGGCGTCTCTTCTTGCCCCGGAGAAAGAATCTTCATCCGGAGGTGCTCTCTCCCCAAACTCATACAAAAGTGATGAGCACGACAGGGACCAAAGTTTATCCAGCCCGAGTCCACCTCCAGGCTCTGAGGGTAATCTCAAACGTTCTAAAATTTACAAGCGAACCGATGACTTTGATAGCAGACAGGATTCCTCTGATGACGAAAGTATTGAAGTAACCGAAGAGGAGCACAGTTTGGGAAAGCATCATCATCATTCTCACATTATGTCGAGGAAATGTCGGGGGAGTAGTAATAATGACGATGATGAGTTACACAATTCCATGAATGAACTCAACAAAGGGAATCATTCTCGTGATGAAAGTGACGGTTCTCGAGGGGCAAGTCCTCAGCCCCACCACGTGAATCACACAGCAGCAGCACACCAACTTCTCTCTCCGAAAAAGGAGAAATCTGGTGGGAGGTTGATGAAAACGGGGCAATGTGGGACATCGAGTACCGACGAAGAAGATCCTGTTGGAAAGTCAATGATCAACTTCACCAGCGGAAGTATGAGCAGGAATCTTGTAAATCAGCAGCAGCATAACATAATGATGTCGAGAAGTGAGAGAATCTCAGTAAATCACAGTGGTAATGGGTCACATATTGAAAATGAGCAGGGACGGCCGACGAGTGGAATGTTGCCACCAGGACAAAATAATCTCCAACTTACCAACTTATCAATGCTCAACCAGCAAAATCTTATCAATCAAGGTGGAGCCGCTGTGGGAGCATTACCTTCACTCGAAATTCTTCAAGCCCATCATTTAGCAGCGCAACAGCAGCAGAGTCAGAATCATCATCAAATTGGGGGTGGGCAGGGCCCTTCTCTTGGATTTCCATTTGGAATACCTGGCGGCCAGCAATTTCTCCAACAAAATCCCTCACTTGCGTCTCTCATGTTGCTATCATCGAAATATAGAGAGCTCACAATGAATGCTGCTGCGATGAAGCGACCTCAACCTTAGAAGGTTTATAATTAAATAAATTTTATCGCAAATAAAAAGTATAAAAATAACAATCTCTAGTTCCAGTGATTTTTTGTGATGATAGGGAATTTGTATAAAGATTTTTCGTTTCAAAAGTAGAGTCCGTGTTTTTGTGTGCATATAAAAATGTGTATGTATTCATTATACGATTTGTTCATGTTATCGTAGATATTAATGGCGCATAGAAGTTGTGTAGATAAATATGTTATAAATTAAATTAATGTCTGAAAGGATGAGAGGATGACAGGGTTGACTTTCTACAGTCACAAAATCATTTTATTCGATGGGTGTCAATGGCTAATTGTGTTAATGAGTATGGTTATGAAAACAAGAAGTTGAAATGCAAACTGACGTAAAAAAATAATAAAAACATTTTAATGAAATTAATATGATACGTGACTTTTGTTCTCTCTTCATATGTCGGCCTTCAGCACGAATAAACTATTTCAATAATGGCATACTTAAACTTATATGGACCTCAAGGGTCTAAGAATTCCAGGAATTACTTAAAAATTTAAATTGGCAACTTTAATGGCATTACACAACGTGATTATTTTGTGCATTGATCTACTTTTTGTGCTTAAGCGCATATAACTTTTCACTTAAACTTAAAAGCGAAACAGAAAATAATCATTCACAAGCATAAGACATAAGACATACATTTCATATTTGCCAACTCACGGTGGCAGTAGAAGTAATATAATTAGACGCTTCTATACATAATAAAGGTAGTTTATTTAAATCTTATCAGTAACTGATAGTTTTGAAAATCACGTTTCTCCGAATCCATTACAAATAATTTTACTTTTATGTGGCCGTACCTCTTCAGGGCATTTATGAGTATGATACTAATCTGCCATTCTTAATTGGTGTTACATCAACTTCACAGGTAAGCTTTAAAATATTACAATCATTTGCATAAAACGTTTTTATAACTTCCATCATTTTAAACATCTTGAAGGTAGCTTTTATGATAATCGAATTGGGAAGGCGCTATATTCGCGCTAAAGCTAAATAATGTTTTGCCATAAATCAGCTATAAGTTCAAAAGAATATGTAAGGATTGTACGTCAGTTGACTTTTAAAATTAGAAATTA
The DNA here is from genome assembly GCA_034687055.1 of Heteromurus nitidus. Classification (NCBI taxonomy): domain Eukaryota; kingdom Metazoa; phylum Arthropoda; class Collembola; order Entomobryomorpha; family Entomobryidae; genus Heteromurus; species Heteromurus nitidus. Next base: position 5,379 of record JAQFZW010001158.1, read on the forward strand.
TCCGGTCTATTTTCAGTAGATGTAATAATATGCGTCATAAAATCAAGGACAAAAAGCGGGTAAACTGCATGTATACTTGGAATGTAACTTGGTAGTAGTGGCGGCGTACAGCAGACAAAAATGTACCGAAACCGAACGAATCAAATGTCCAAACGCCACGCATTACAATAAGCAGAATCGTCAACATCCTCCAGTCGTTATCTTATTGTCTGTCTTTGTAAATATTTCAGATTTGTCCATTTTCTAACAAACTGAAACGCAGCATGAAAAATAAAATCAACATTTCATAGAATGTATCGTAGATTAATCGTAATTTTTCATAGTCTTTTATATATAACGGGAGGCAAGATGTGTTGTAATATTGGTCTCCTTTCATTTTCTCATCAACAATGCACCACAGCCCATATTTTCAAGTACACGATAGAAATTTCGTTTCAGTCTTTGCAATACCAAGTTCAACGTGACCGGAAGCCGAAATCATATATCGTTTTGTATTTTTACGAATGCAATATGAGGAAAAGCACGTCTACAATGACTTGATAATATTACTATTATTCCTGAACATTTTTATTTTATAGACGCAAGCACGCATTTCACTTGGATACTCCGCTCCGTACATATGTTCCCCTTTATTCATCGAATCCACAAAGTTTCGAAAAATCCAAAACCGATTTCAAATTGAGTTGTTCCGCGATACATTTTTTTCCTCTTGAACAGAGGGATTGGCAACTAGAAACCAAAAATGGTTAGCTTTACTTTTCCTGTGAAATCTACCATGCACTCATTCAACTTACTCCTCAATTGTCTTTCGATCCCATGCTGGTCGCTTCTTTTCCTCCCCATTTTTATTTCCCCATTTGTTTCCTATGGATAGCATTCAGCGAATGGTAAAAACGACAACGATCCCTATAATCGACCCCAATCTGGGCTGGGATTTAAAATTTCAATTCCTGGCATGATTTCAGGGAGCAGCAGCAGAACAAAATAGAATTTTATTAACTGACTGACTGAGCACGTAATTTGCTTATGTTTGATTGTAGTATTCCATCCTACAATCAAAATTCAACGATGCTTCCTCTCGACAAAGATTTGAGCTATAAACGGTCAGTAAATTACATCCATACATCCACTCTCGGTTTTGTTTTGTCAAGTAAAGCGAAGCAAAAATATACTCTTGACTTTTATACCCACATGACATGGTGTTGTAGAAGAGGTGTTGATATGTAAGTCACATCATTTTCGCCTGACTGATGACGAGTTTCTCCATACAAAAAAAATTGAGTATAGGCAAATCCCTATGATCCACAGTAAATCTAAATCTAGACAACTATTTCTGTGGAATGGTCCCAGCATACGAGTACGAGACCATATGTTCTGGTTTATTCCACTTGGCTTGTTTTTTCAGCACTCATTGACGAAGTTCAAACTGGAGAGGTTCTCAATATTGTGCAATGTTCATTCAGTCCGTCAGTCACTTACTCACAGTTCATTCTCTTCGTCACAATGAAAATGCGTATAATATGTGAATGTGTAATGTGGTCTTTTATTTTTAGTTCACACCTCAACAACGCTCTCATAGTTCCTCCCTCCTGTGACAGGGTGTGCATTGTCTACCTCCAAATGTGTACAAAACCTTATAATAATACAATCAGTCAAAAGAGAGGATTGCTATCAAAAGCAATTGAAAACATAATGGACACAATGAAACAAATTGCTTTTTGCTCCACTGGAGCTTAATGTTGAATGAAGCACACGCAACAGCACAGCGTCACCACCATCTTCCTGTCGAGATTTTTCTCTCTTGTGAATATCGTTAGTGTGGCAAGTAGTCAGTCAGTACTAAAAACGCAGGGCATTCTGGGCAACCAGTTTTCAAACCTTCACAATTTACCTATGGACTGGATGAGAATGGAAAATGTTGTCCCCATTAAAACTGATCATTATGTACTTTTATAATTATTATGATTTTAGTTTTCAAAGAAAACAATTATAAATCATCATGATTTCATCTCAAGACCGTTTCATATAGATTGATTATTAGTATAAAAAAATTGTTATATGATAAATTTACTTCCTGGACTTTTGCTTTTTATTCTGAAATTTTTTATAGTTGGGATTTCATCCGGTTAAATGTCAAATGTGGAACTTGTTATTTTTATATAATAATCCATCACTAATTGTGTAGTTTTCTGCATAATTGTATGTACACCAAGAAAATTCTACCCCCACACATATTGTTGAGCAACTCAGATAATAATGCTTTTACGCAAAATGAATGAATGTGTGATGAAGTGGAAAGACGGGATAGTGCAACTCGTTGGGGGCAACTCTCAATTAAATCCTTACACTCGGGTGCTCCGTTTTTATACTCATCATCGTCATCACTCTGCCACCACCACCAGCAGCAGCAGCAACTTGCACCATTATCATCAATTGACATGCATGAATCCTCACTCGGTATAGCAGAAAAACGGATGCTGGAGAAACGTAATGGCTGATGCTCGCTCGTCATTGTAGTTTTGTGCTTGTAAAACTTGGTAAGATGCGCACATGCAGATACACACAGACACACACACCAAATCTCACAACAAATTCATATAGTAGCGCTGATGGAGATGTACCATCTTGAAAAACTTTTTTCGACAATGTGCTGCAATATAGAATGGAGAGAAAATGTTTGTAATGTGTGGCTCATGTGTGCCTCCCTGATGCTTAATCAAATATACTATATCATATATACATTGGGTATATGTACATGTCCTTGGAAAAAATAAGAGATTGCTGAAGCATTTGCGAAAGCACAAGTTTTACTTCCTCGTCATTTCCTAAAAGTAGAAAATTATTTCGTTCCGGAGTATTCTCTTTTGTGGCAGCTGCACTACATAACATTCATCCACCCTCAGATGATGTAGTGAAGCTTAATGGTTTCCTGCTTTCTTTTCTGCTTGCACCCATCATCATCGCACAAAATGTGCTTGTAATGTTGGGTAAACCTTGTATTTGTGTGGACTCTGTGTGTATGTGTGGACAAATCTTTTCGGAAGCATCTTTTATCCAGCAGCTCTGAAAATAGCAGTTCCAGAGGTTCATAAATGATGTCCGGGATCCGGTATTTATGGAGGTATGTTATGTGTGTATTTAGTGTATGGAGTGGAGTCTGACTGGGAGCTTCTCGACGGAAATTATGACGAGTGCTCGTGTCTTGTGTGTGTGTGTGTGCTTGTGTACGCAACAGGAAGCACCACGCACACCGCACACATCCACGAATCCAATTTTCTCAATGGTACTATAGTCCATGTAGTTTGCTGCTCCACAGATCGTTGTCGAGAGAGTGATTGTTATGATTATTCTGACCTTATGTCCTACCTTTCTCCTCCTTAACTCATACATCAACCGTGAAGATGGGGAAAATATTGATAAGGTTGCATGATTCTTGCTTCCAATTTAGCAGAGCTGTACTAGAACAAAACTGCATTTCTAAACAAACAGGAAATAATACATATTTTGCTACAAATTTGATTGGGAATCATATTGCCCCAAATGTCTTCATTCACCGTATTTCTTCAAACTAGAACCTATGGTAAACGTTATATATAAGAACTAAGATATTTTCTGTGAAAGAACTCCAAAATTCTTCACATTTTACACAAAACCTTTCATAATTCCAATGTGCTCGCACAACCTTCGTGATAATTTCTTCCTGTGTTGCCTCATTTTTACATGAAGCAAACAAAACCACTTGAAAAATGACAAAACCCCATCCCACAGTGTTTACTCAAAGAATTAATGTGATTTTTCTTGACACCTGAGTTTACCCATTGTGAACTGTGAGTTATTCTCAATCAGCTTAACCTTTGGCTTAGTTCACAAAGAAAGAAAAGGAAATCCAAACATAAAAGGTCATAGCAAACAACTTGATAATAATGTGCTTACATGCTTAATCCCTTCTAAAAGAGAGGCTTTAGACGTCTTGCTGTTTCGTAAACATGGTTAATTCATTTATAATTTGAGATTTCGAGATAATCAGTGAGAAAAAATATTACAAGAATTTGGAAAATATTTTACATCAACAGGCTTAGTATTAGAACTGATGTTGATGTTCAATTGATTCGAAGATAACGACAACTTAAATATTGTCAGAAAAAATATCTAATTGGTTTTGAATAAGTCTCATAAAATCTGTTGCAGTTTATCTAGAACAAGATATTTGATATATTGACTAGTTATATTTGTCATGCTTGAAAACTTGATGGAAAAAGGATCCACGACGAAGCCTCTGGAGGGCCAACACCATATCCCGTTCTTCATTAAACAAAGGAACGTTTATTGTCAACGTCAATTTATTGTTGAATCAGGGCTCTAAACCAATAATTATAAATTTTCCGCTGAAGTAACCGACTGGATGACTGAGCCGAGTTACAAACTTCATACAACACATCAAAATTGCTGCAATTGTTAGTGACGGAAGTAAAAGCAACGATTACGATATAAATGTGTGTGAAGAAAGCTGTATACAATTTTGTATGATCACAACCCAGCTTTTCTGTATAAATATTCCAACCAAGTGGAAAAAGACGAAGCAGAGAACCAGAGAGGATCAGCAAGACAGACGGGGAAAAGCATTGACAAGCTCCGTGTGACAAGGCAGGGAGCGGATGAATATTTTTAAAAGGCAAAACGACTTGAGTTTTCATCGCATTCACGGCATACATACCTTTTTAGGCATGCAGGGAGCATCGAGATGGAAATACTTTTATTGAATAGATCTAATATTTTGAATGTAGTTCACACCTCAGGAGGCGTCAGTGCGAGATAAAAGCACTCGAAACAGGAGCACATATAAGCAATAACCACGGCATTCAGCCTATTCAGTCCTACAGTAAAAGTAGAAAATCGACTCAGCTCTGGCTCACTCAGTCAGTCAGAGTATAAAATCGTATTGGAATTTGGGATATATATGCGCTTAAACCAAACCGTACATGATGGATGAAGTATGCCTGTGGATATAGAGATTTTGTGAAGTAAAGGCAAGAGACATTTCATTCATCATTATGTGTTATTATTATTATGCAAAGCCAGTCATGCAACAAATAAAGTCATCACTTGACTTGTCCCATTCAACTGAAAGCGTCAACATTTCCAAATATTTTTTCACTATTTTGCAGAACAACCCTTTAGTATTGAAAAACGACTTTGTGGGCGTTCTCCCCTCGTTTACACCAAGCATTGTCAGCTAGTTTTCCTACTTCACACTTCGTATGTATATATTTTTTTCTTGTGTGCTTGTCCTCTGTCTGTGTTGTGTGTGTGTGTGTGTCTTGACAAAAGTCTTTCAAGCCCATCCTCTCGAAAAGTGTTGAGAAAAATTTCATGCAAATCACCACCATCACCATTGGAAAATCAAAACGAATTCCTGTACATAAATATAAAAGGGATAAAAACAATTTTTACAATTGAGCGATAAAAAGCAAATACTCGAGGTCACTAAACCACAAGAAAAGGTTGCACAATAATGTCCCTATAATCATTTGATGTTTTCATAGAAAAAAGGTTTGTAATATTTTGTGCATAAGCTTTTTCAACACAATCATTTTTATTCAAGTTAAAAAACGTCATTGTTTAGAGTTTGGCATAAAAAAGTAGTTGAAGTTGACCATGGTTGTCAGTGTCAGCAATTCGAGAATACTTATTTTGATGACCAAAATTACTCGTTTTCACAATTTCATTATAAATTATTAATATGATGGCACATTTCGCAAGTGTAAAATGTGCATTTGGCAATTCAAATTCTGCTCTATTGTTGGAATTCAGTGTGAATTTGTTGTCACGAAAGTGCCACCATGAGACAACCTGTATTAAACTTAAAATGTATGCTCCGTTTACCAAGAACCAAGAACACAACACAAGTATAATTGGCTTTTCCCTCTGCTCTCTCGGGTGACACTTTTCCTGTTATCCTCGTCATCATGACTTCCCCATCACAAAAGTATTTTACATTTTGTATCAACCGCATATACACAAGCGAAGCTCCGCCATGATGATTATGATTACCAACCTGTCATCCATTCATATATGACGCATATAAGCACAGAAGTGCTCAGATTCCGTAAATACCAAAAATTCCTCTTCCCTTCAGAGAGCAGTCTGTTTGCACCAACTGGCATCTGTCAAGACGTTGTTCAACATAACCACGTCCAACGCAATCCAAAACTACATATTCATGCAATCTTTCGTGAAGTCACCGTTTTGTTCAACAATTTGGTACTGCGCGCGTCAACCATGTGTCAGCTCTCAACTCTCTCCCTCTCTACATGATTACAAAGCTTTGCTTTGAGCAAAAGTTTCAGCAAACTTTGTAGAAAGTACATATTTCTCCACACACAAAAAATGTCTTGCTGGAAGGAGAGAGACTACTGGAGTACTGGAGGAGAGTAGGTGTTGGTTATATTTTCTAGACAGTTTATATGTTCACGTCTCCTCTTCCGCTTCTGCTTTTACCCTTCCCTTTTGTCTCTGAAAGAGAAAACAGAAAATGCGCATCCATAATGTGAAAGCTGGGCTCGAGTGTTTTCTCATTTCGTGCTTCCTCGTCTGTGTGATTACCGTGTGAATGCATGCATATATGTATTTTTGTAGTTATCACCATAAAAGGCAAAACTCGACTGATATTTGTCTCTCTGCGCTTCACCACTCGCTTCCCTACGTGTCTTCCTACACTTTCCAGCATTCCATTTTCATCGTGTATTTTGGAACTCTTTGAAAATACAGGGAACATAATAATTGAGTCCCAAAAGGCAGCGTTATTAAATTATTCAAATTTTCTTTCAAAGTGTACATCATCACATTCACGAGACTACACTACACAACTACTCCCAAGTTGAAACTCACTAGAGTTCCTTTATGGATAATTTATAGGGAAAAATAAATGCGCTCGCTGTGTAGTTGTTTACCAACTGAAAAGTATTCTCCAGTAATGAGATTTCCATCGCCAAAAAGTGTACTGCAAAACTAGAATATACCGAAAAAATCTACATTTATGCCGTGTACAAAAGATATTCACATTCACACTTACATGTTTTATATTATGATTATTATTTAGAATGCGAAATATTTACAGGGAAAATTGTAGGAGAACAACTTTCACAACTTGCAAAAAATCCCTAAAATAGGTAATTGTTGGGTTGTAGGAATAGATTAAAATTCACGTTTTCTTTCCCTAAAAATTCACATTTGATTGGTGTAAATGATTCAAATTTTCCTTATGATTTATACATTGAATGCGAAGCTATGACTTGAGTCAATTCGATATAAGACATGCTTAAAATTCTCTGCACTATCGTTTTCCCCCAGCCAGTCAGCTTTACATAAACTCGTAAAGACACACTCCTTTTGAATAATAATAAAGTGGAAAGTGGTGACTACAAGTAAGAGAAGTGTGTGTAGCTATTCCTACAACAAAATTTTTGTTTTATCCTCCTTTTACATGCGCGTTTCTAACTGTTATGAAAATATATATAGTGTAAAAAACAATGTGGGTACATAGGTTATGTAAGATATGGTTTCTCCAACAGACTCCAGCAGATCCGAAAGTGTTCCCTATAAAAAGTGAAAGAGCGCATTTAGCGTGTTTCTATGATATGCTAATGAAGGAGCACGTTCGCAAAGGAGTATATAAAGTCATTTGGCATGCAGATTACAAAGTAGAAAATGCTTTACTGTTTCAAACTTCACTTTTCTCCAAGAAAAAAAGGCTTTACCAAAGTTTCTATACTGTTTCTTACAAACTTTGCTCCTCGTTTACATGCTAACACTGGCGGATTCCGAGCGGAAGAATTTTCATCACAAGCGCTCTAGATTTGATGTTTGAGTTTTGTGCTGCTACAGATAGAGATAGACGCGTTAAACTCTACTTTTTGATTGAAGCTCAAAATGGAAAATGTTCCCAGTGCTGACGTGTTATATACACTTTTGCTTTGAGCGATATTATGCGATGGGGAGAACTCAAACCATGGCTTTCCTAAATGGGAATTTTGTGTGTGTAGAGCTGCTGTAGTCTCTCATCAAAAATTCTGGACGAGTATAACCGTATGATTATAACAATTCCCTTAGCGTCACCATTTTCACATAGAGAGAGAGAGCATAATAAAGCTGTAAGATAAAACTACTAACTACATACGATGGTTTAGCTAAACAGTTTTTACAACATCATATACCTCCTCAATTTTAAGCTAAATTGGTGTGAAAGGAGCACTATTATATGTATGGATGGTCTTCTCATTCATCGGATTAAGTTATCGACGCGTGTGGCACTTCATCATTAAAAGAGAAGTGCATGTAAGCACATTATCATGCACCTTTGTGTTCCTTTAAGGATTGAAAGATGAGCCAAATAAAATCCGTGGTAATGTAATTTCATTCTTACATGCCAGACATGCACTTTTTTGTATTGTAAAAGTAATGAAACCGTACCATGCTCCGAATTAGCTATCATTTGTAAAAAATAACATGTGTAAAATCCCAATAATACAAACACAACCATTGGTATAGTATACATATTGCATATACGTGTTCCTAATGTGGTCTGGTGGAGTACAAATGAAAAGTAAAAGTGTGAAAGATCCTCCATCACCAACATCAATGATGCTGATTAAATCTGTCTGTGTGGGCTGGTTTGATCGTCGTCTGGTAAGTGATGCCCGAAACGCTTTTCCATCAATCCAACTAATAAATTTAATGCAAGTCGTCCCTACATCGAGCTAGCTCATATAACTATATAAAACCTTGTGTGTACATTTGTATGCTGTTATTTTAGGTGTGTATAGAGACTTCCGACGAAAAGGATATCATCAGTACCTCTCGACAAACAAAAAGTGATATTGGTGGTGCTGTGTCAGTGGATATTATTACATGATTTCTTTCATTTGTTTCTCATACAAGACAGATACACAAAATTGAACGGAAAAGTGGTATCAGACCAGAGCTCACGCTCACATACTCTGCACTAATGCAATATATCCAATCTTGAATCCAAAAGCAAAAGAGCACAGAACTCTGCTGCATACGAAAGTGGGAGAGAGGAGCAATACGACTAGGCAATTTCCCCTCAAACAAAAACGGAAAAGTTCAAGTGGTCCATCTGACTCTAATTCAATTTCAAGTGTTCTTCCTTTATAGCTTTCGTGAAAAAGAGAGTGAGGCTAATAATGTGAGCTTTTGACTGACTGCGTGAGGTTGTCAGCGAGAAGGAGTGAGAATCTCTGGTCTGGTCTGGTTTATGCTCCAATGGGCAAAAGTAGTCACATTAGAAGCGTAAATGTTATTATGCCTTTCCATGTAAGTGATAATAATTTTCCAAGTGGTGCTCACTTGCTAACTTTGCTTTTCAATACTCATCCTCTCCCCAACTCCGATAGAAGAATCATGGAGTTTTGCTTGTAAATATAGATGACTACTGTTTTCCTACCCTCTACAATACGTTTCTTGCAGAGACTTATTTAGACACAACACGGACCAGTACAAATGTGTTAATAAATGTTTAATGAAACCGAATTAGAACATGTCTCATGTCATAAGTTCTTCCACTTGGAGATTAATTGATTTTACGTGTTTTAGAGAAATATTTCGCATCTTTTCACACGGTTGACAGTGGAGGATAGATGTGAAGCAATTAACTAATGAAATAAATTCTTAGATTTTCGTCTGCAAGAGTCACATCCAAGAAAATATGACATACCTTGAAACTACAAAGAAAAGTCCACCTACCTCTCTACTCGACTCTCCATAATGCACATTGTGAAAAAGCTACTAATCTTTACAGCCCATCACACACGATATATATATATCGCATCTTGCATCATTACAGTTGACGTCGCATGTGGCAGCAATTCCGTCACTTGTGTTCAGCGTGCATTTTATACCGTCGTGATAACAGGTAATTGTTCCATAAGACTCACAATACAAAAAGAGCGAGAGAGAAAAAGTCTCTCTCTGCATCATCAGCAACAACAAAACAACAGAGAAAATATATGATAAAAACTTTAAAAGGAACAAACGATTATCCTTTCAAAAAATCTCCTTCTTGTGTGATGTACAATAATGATAATTATGATTATTGTAGGGTTTTAGATTTTTTTAGCCTCTGTCGAGTCGTCTGCTCGCACAGAGACAGAAGAAATACCTTCTATGTTTTTGTAATACAGAAAATATATACACTTCTTTGGGCAATTTTCCATCTCTGTCGAAAAAAAGAGGTGTGTTACTGTATGTCTAAAAACAACAACCGTATAATATTCCTAAATGCACTAAAGCTTTCTGACCGTCTGTGTATTTTGAGAAGCATCTATACTCGCTCATATAACCCAGATAGCATTTTATTGTGTACAACAAAATTGTAAATCACTTACTGACTGATGTAATGCTATTATAAAGTGATTATTTTGGTGTTGATGCAATCACTTTGTCAAATTTTACCTTGTTTCAGTTTTCAGTTGAAAAATCACTGCTTACTCTTTTTTGCTCGTCTGTCTCTTTTGTATTTAATACATTTGTGTACCTAAAACATGGATGTTGTAAAGTTGTAAGTTGTAACCGCGTCCAAGTCCAAACAGATTGAAATGTCACGTAAGTTAGCATCAGCATCAGCGTTCGTCTTTCGTGGTGATTATGTTGAGTGCATCGTAATTTATCGCTAATGTATAAAACAAATTTTGTTCAAGGAGGAAATTAAGAATAATAACTTAATAACGACTCATTTTCTCGCTAATATGGAACTGAATGATATGCAGATATTTGGATATTGTAAAAGCGTAAACAGTGCGGTCAATTCTCATCGGAGTTGTTTCGTCACATATTTACAATACAAATATTTCATCATTGAAAAAGAATGAGAGAGAATGAAGGTTTTTTCGAGATGCATTCAACAACTTCAATTTAGGATCTAAATGCAAGAAGGTTGGTAGAATGCACGTGGGAAAACGTTTACTTCCTGATATATGATCACTTTTCTTTGTCACCTTCTCCTCGTAGAGAGGACATTATCCATCGTGTTATTGTTATCCCATTAAACAAACACCTTGTCCACTAGAACTGCGGCTTACTCCACATTGTTAGTACAAACTGTGTTGCCAAAACATATCTTTTGAAGTTGTGGCCTTCCATTGATTGAGTGAATTGTAATACACTTATATTATTGGCCTCTTCCGTTTCAAAAAGCTTAAAAACTAAATATTTTCACGCTAACAATTTAGTAACATGAAACTGGAGTTTTATGAAAAAAGTACATTCTGCTGCTCAAATTGGGTTATCCAGAGCCCAGAGGGATGAGAATTATTGGCTCCAATTTCTCCGGTTTCATATCTATTGTCGGCAAATAAATAAAATCCATTGCATCAGTGAAAGATATCGTCCATTCCACATGCATTATTCATGTGGATCCATTTGAATATGATTTTATTAAACATGAATGAAATACACGAGAATATTATCTTACCAATCAGTTGGATCAACGTGCAGACACAATGTCCGGCCGGCGTGTAAAAAATCACATTCCATTGTAATGGGCGAGAGAGCTTGTATAATTCATACAATCATTCATTCCACCCGCAAAACCGTCTCTACTCAGTCACACAAGAAGGTACATCGGAGCATTATATACGCTATATTCCTCCCTCTACTCTCCACTCGGGTATCATTATTTCCCCCAACCTACCTGTCAGGAAACGAAGTGTTTTTTTCTTTGGATGAAAAAAAATATGTATCGGGATCAGTTAGACAAAAGCGGAGGCCTGTAGTGTTTTCTTAAGCTGTGAATTGGTGTTATTCACGCTGTCCAACTTAGTCATTCAATCCAAATGATAAAAAACGTCTCTCTCTCTCTCTCTCTCGTTTTTATGGTGAGAATGGATACGACAGATAATAGGAGACATGGTGGATATTAAAGGAAAAAAAGACTTGCTGACTCATTGAAACTCATCACTCCACATTGGCCAGCTATAACTTCTACCTTTTAACTTTCATCTCCGACTGACATTCACTGCATCATCACACTACCTCGCCGTCATGTCATTCACTCAAAAGTATTGAAAGAGACTACCAATTTTCCTACTTTTATAAAAAAAGGTTTTCTTCAAGAATTCCTTAAACAACGCGAGGAGGAGAGAGAGAGAAAAAAAAATCATATCTTCAAATCTGAAGCTCCCGACACCATCAAAAAATTTATGAAGTGCTTCTCAGTAATAATGGCCACATTGACGACGACTCTCGAGTAAAAATGTGTAATGTAATGCCTGTGGCGGTTTTAAAATATTTGTCATACACGTTTTCCTACAACATTGTATATGTGTAAATAATTTCATCTCTGATACATTTGTCTCGTGTGTTATATGAATGCTGACAGCGTTTAATAATTCCATTTAGATTTGAGAGATAGAGAAATGTACGTGTACTTCACTTACGCACATTATTGTCTCTAACAAAATCTAAGAAATTCTTTGGTATTGTATAAAAGCGAAACATAACTGAAAAAATGTACGAATTGCAGCAATACATTACATCACACCACACAAAAAATGAGCATCACATAAATCTTTATTTTCGATCTAGTAAATATTAGTGCGCCGATCCGAATCCTTCCATCTCCGCCACAAGTTTGGCAAATGCAAAGGGTAAAATATTGTTGAAGTAACAAAAATGATAATAGCATGAGTAATGTCAACATGGAAGGATGATGTATGCATCTTTAGTTCAAATCTGTTATTACTGGAAAACAGAAGTAAATATATCCAAAAGAAACTAGCTATAAAAACAAGTCAAAATATACTGTCAAAATATAAAACCACAGCACCAAGTTGAAAGTGCTACTTCATAAATAAATACATAAATATCCGTGTTTGTAAGCAGAAAACGTACGCCACGCACGCAACTACACAAAACGGAACGGGGAAAGAGAAAGAGGATCGATAGGACTAGGACGAGAGGACCCTTTTCACTTTCACAAGCTTAAAGGATTACGCGAAGGGATTATTGTCCTCTTGTCAAAGGAAGTATTACATTATTACTTTTTTGTTATCTTGCAATAACGTAAATGAGTTTGTAATACGAGTTGAATGGAAGGGATTACATGCATATGCCTTCTCACCTACAAATAATGTGTGGTAAAAGCAGTGGTAGTTTTCCAATGTTGTCTTGTGTGTTGTAGTCTATATAATGTTTGCATTGGTGGGGTTAGGGTTGACTACGTTGTATTCGAATATGTCATTTCAAGATTTATGAACTGTATGGGGGAGTTGGATTTTTTTTTTGGCTCGGGTGACATTTTACATTTACATCACAACTTGTGTTATTATAGGACCAATGCAAATGCGTAATATTGTGGTTTTTCTAAACTAGATGATTAGCCGTTTTTAAGCAACAAATGTGGAGATGTAAGTAAGTATAAGCCAATAAAGCCAATGACAGTTGTTCAGAATGGATGATGAAATAAGACCTTACTTTCAAGATTTTCATTATTGGATCGTGTACAAAAACTTTTAACATCTTTGTTATGTGCAAATTCGAAACACAAAATCCAAGTCAGATTTACAAAAGGTAGTCCAGTAATTCTATTCCATACGTGGTAGTCTTATTGCTTACAGGTTGGCTTTCAAGAATTTATATACATATTTGCTTTTCCTCAGTATACACAATATATCACGCAGAAATGACTTGTTCCTTTGTCATTTTCATTGTGGTTGTACATTGTACATAACAGGAACAAGATAATCCTCTCTCTCTCCGATGTCCTAATCGGCTTTCCTCATTCATTATGTTCTCATCTAACTTCCATCTTTTTTCCCTGTGTGTTGTTCATTTTTCATTCATCCATATTAGAGCGTCGTTTGTTTCACGGAAACCTGAAATTTTCTATGAACTTGCTCCGACAGTAAGCTAGCCGTTGCATCACGTATATACGCATATCCTAATCAAACATCAAAGTTGAGTAACCTATATTGGTTGTGAGTACTTACCGTATTGAATAAAAATATATTGCGGCGTGCAAATTTCCCGTGATGACTGATCAGGTCAGTGACAACAATAATTCGTAGTCTTCTGGAGTTCTACATCTTGTTTTTAAGTACCCTCTTTTGGCAAGCAGTCGATAACTTGGATTTAGACTCCATATTCGACGGATAGTACCATTTTGCAACTCTAATCGGTTCAATCACTGTTTACGAGGAATTACTGCAAACTGCAATGATTACGCACAGAATCTAAATAAAAGTTGTCCACTGCCTGCCAAGGAGTAAGTAGTAATTGATATTAATTTTATAATTTCAAACTCCAGAAGACTTTTGTGTTCCGAATTATTGCACGGTTTCATTTTTATTAAAACGTGGAGTAATGAGATGGGAAAACTATGGCTGAGGGCGGCATACGCGTTAATATTTTCCCAAAATAAGAAGTAGAAGTAAGCTAGCTTATTTATGTTTTGACAAATGCTCCTAAATAAACATGTTTATGCAAATAGTATATACTTCTGCGATATGGAATTTCTATAAGGATTCGAGAGAACAAAGTCTCTTACATTACGTGTAAGCATCAATCATTAGTGCTGATAGAAGTTTCTACGGAGGTTCTGCGGTTTTGCCTTCATAAAATCTTTATCGGGAGAGAACCTCACAATAAAAAATGATCATCTTTAAACTGTACTTGCTTATTCCTCGGTCCCGAATTTTCATAATAATAAAGGGTCCTCGTCTCAATCAATAGAATGATGTGTATATAGGCGAAGCAACCGATTATCACAGGTTTATGATTTGTACGAGTGTTCCTCGTTATTTACTTATTTGCCACTTCTCTTCAATGCAACAACTTATGTGCTTGGATTTTCTTCTTGTCATTCCATGTGTGTGCCACTCAGATAAAAATGTTTTTCCCATTTAAAAAAGAGCGTGATTGGAGGGAAGCATTTCAACCTCTTGTCATCACATCGAAAGATCAATAATCAAAGTGAAGAATTTCTTCTTCTGCCTTTCACTCATTCACCAGCTTTGCATTGTTATTCGACTGTGGTGATGAGGAGTATATCGACAAATTCATACGTCCTAACACATCCCACCTGAAGAGCACTTACCATTATTTACTCTTTTCGGCTTTGCAGCATCTTATTGATCTCTTGGAATGTTATAGTGTGCTTAGAATACATCTACGGAGAAATGGTTGAATGCATAATAACACATACATACATAGAATTGTGAGCTATACTGAACATTTTTACCTTGTAAAAATTTAGTGAATAGTAAATCTCCAAAATCTCTATTTCATTTAGCCAGGTTAGGATAAGTGTACTTCACATTATGAATCCTTTAAAACCAAACTTGGCACTTTGACAGCCAAGCCCATATTGTACTTGTACTTGTTCATATTGCATTGATTCAGCACTTGAATGTTTACGAATTCGAAAATAAAAACAACAATGCGTTTATAGTTTGAATTTTTTAATTTCAATCAGTATGCTTGTTACAACGACTACTTCCAAACCCACTAAAATCATACATCCAGAGTCCCTAGACAATTATGAATCTACGTGTGATGTGTAGCATTTGTCCATTTAAAAAAGTTTCCGAATGACGTCGAATTTGACAATCCCAAAAATAAGGAATTTTCGTATTTGATTTATGTTTGACAACTGCATTGACAGGAAAAGATTGATACTACTTGGATATCATTGTGACAGAAAATCTCTGCCGCCGCAACCATTATATACTATTTCTAACACTTGGATCTTTGAGCTGATGCTTATAAATACTACACTAACATCGGTGTAACAAAATTCAACTAATCTTAAAATCACGATATCGGTTATACACGTATCATCATTTTCACTCATCTTTTAATGAAGATGTCAGCAGATGTTTCTCAAAGGATGATTGGCCGATATAAAAAATGCTCATGACTGACAGTAGAAACATTTCCATTCACATTCCCACCTTATAACTCATCATCGGACGATGCAGTGCCACTAAACTCCGTCGGAAGAGATTATTTAGGCAGATAAAACAGGTGTTCTCTTCCAAATGACGTGTGATGATGGCTAATTATGCATGCAAAAGGTGCTGCTAAGGAGGTAATGGACTTGCGCCTCGTTTTATTCACTTCATTTTACGTTACTGGGAGGTCTACACAATGATACCACAGCTAAATATATATGAAATTGAAACATTCTATGTTCTCGCCTCCACGATTATTGTAAGTATATCAAATCAATATTGTATAAATTATGTTGCGAGATATCATCGGTGGTGAGGAGTGTGCATCATGTATGTGAGTGAATGTAAACTTCTTTCATGTATTTTCAAATCACACACACAACTCACACAGTGAATATAATTTTTTTTGTTACAATGATACACGCTACCAAAACATTTCGAATACAACTGACAACTAAATATGATCCTCTGCGATCCGTTACTTGCTTCTCTCTGAACTGAAGTGAAGCCTTTTTTATACCACGACGCATGTTTTGTTTTCTCAAATCTTAAACAACAAAGGCCGACACTTAGGAACGGTGATAAGTCACTTTTATTTTTTGAAATACGTTCCTAAAAATAAAACACAATGGATGAACTCTGTGATCAAAAGATGCTTGAAATAAATACAAAAAGAATCGCTTACTGTGCTTCAAATATAATTTGATATGTGTGCCTTCGAGAGAGAAGACAAGTGAGCAGTATGTTACAAGTGGCTGACCCAAGAAGGGCCCAAGAAGATCATCGTTTCCATTATTTGAGAGAACAATAATGTCAGATCTCATGTTATGTTAGCAAAGTAAACATCAAGTACCTTCTTTCAATTTCACACACAGATCATATTCATCCGTGTGCTATCATTGCTTCAATGTCTTTTTTCCCTTCCTTTTTTGTTGTAATCGCTTTCATTTCAAATCGATAAAGAACGTAGCAAAAAATATGTGTGTATGTGTGCTGATATGTACCCTTTTGAATACTTATGACCGTTTTTTGAAGTGGCTCAGACTTCTCGAAATAAAAATTGCCTCTTTTGTTGCAACTTGCAAGCATTGATATTTGTAAGGATTACTATACAGTTTTTATGAACATCTCTCTGCATCGCAATCTGGATAAACGTCTGCCCATAGTTCATTATCCCATTTAAATATTCATGAGCTTTTTTTATTCATGAACAGACAAAGGGAGACACTTGAGCAAAAATTTTCGTATGAATGCTCATGCTACAAATCTTTTCTCATTTTCCCTCACTCAAGTCTTCAACTTAACTTGTCCGAATAATGGAATGAATAGATGAGGAATACTTGAAGGACAATGAATTATATGTACTTGTTTCAATATATTTTACTTTACTTCCTTCACTTTATTATAATGACTTCTTCACAAGAGAATAGAAATTTTCATATTATTAAATTAACTTCTCTTAAAAGTTACTAATAATAATGGTAGTAGCGAGCGGAAGGCTGCTGCGCAGCAGCAACAGGGACTGGAGCAGCAGCAACAGGAGCTGGAGCTGGAGCATCCACTACGACTGTGACCTTCTCATCGCCCACGGCTCTTGATGGAATTGGGCTGATACTTGGAGATGGGAGTGGGCCAACACCGAAAGCGGAGAACATGGTGGTGAAAATCTGTTGGAGGAAGTCGTGAGCTCCATTGAGGATGTTTGGCATGAATCGGACGATAGGTCCGAAGACACGTTGAGTGATTCCACTCTCTTCCGCTTGACGTGTCAGAACCAAAATGTTGTCAATGGCTTCATTGACGGAGGATGGATAGCGGACTTCGTTCCTTCTGACAAGACGGAGGACCTCGTTGAATTGGTTGGGCAGATCCAAGAGCAAAAGTCGGGGCATGTATGCAACGACTCCGGTAAGATCGATGGTGTTGGTCACAATGGCCCTGGTGAGACCGGCTGTTAATAAGTAGATAATGGTTAGAAAACTTCGAAATATTTTGCAACAAAATCCATAGAATCGTTTAGTATCGGAGGAATCATATACCGAATGCCCTGGTTCCATTCAAGCCAGCTTCTCTCATGGTCTCGGCAAGACCTCCAAGGACGACAACCATGTTCTGTGACAATCGGTCTGTGGCTCCAGCAACAGCAGTTTGGACTTGCTGAGACCAATGTTCCATGGGGAGGAGTGTTGGTGCTGCTGGAGGAATGGCTGGAGCTTGGCGTGCATTATCCTCTGGGATAACGACATTTACGCTGACCTCTTCAGCCTATTGTAAAAATCAAACGAAGTTTTGAACAACCGATTTCAAAATAGAAAATATACCTTCGTAATCTTTCGTTCTTTTACCTGAACAAAAGCTGCTAGAAGCAGGATAGCGAGAGACTTGGCAGAAACCATGATGAAATCTTTGTGCACTTTCTAGTTGGTCCAGTTGTTCACAAATTCCAAAATCAGTATGTGATTAAATCCCACGCACATTCCCATTTATATAACCTGTCGTTCTTGTGTTCTTTGGAGGAAAACGTCCAGGGACACATTTCTTCATCAGGACATTTACCAGTCTGGCTCCGGGACAATGGAAAAAACTGCAAGTGTGCTGTGCACACATGCCATGAAATTTTCATGAGCTCAGAAAACACCTCAGGTTCAGGTAGTTCTTCTGACATCATCGAAATCTCGTCAACTCATAAACTATAAGCATATCTAGATCTTTCAGCATAACATGCAATATGGCTTGTGGATTAAGTAATCGAGAAATTAAGCGACACTTGCTCACATTAACATCGCTCATGCGGGTAATTAATTCATGGATGAACTGTCCAGAAGGTACCTAATTGAGGGCATTGTCCTATTATCACTTTCAAGGAGTGAGAATAAAAAAAACGTTTCGATTTCTTAACTGGGAATTATATATTGTAGCTAAATACAATTATTTATTCTACCATGTGCGATTTCTTCATTGACAGAATATATTAATTATCTCCTTTACAAATGAAAATGTATAATAGCTTAGAGATAATTATAAACGTTCGAACAACGTATCGAAATTCATGCCAACCTCACGCATTATTAATTACACTATAATAGACAATTTGCAAATCAATTAACATCAATTTACTCATTCTAATGGGGGTTATTAAAACAATATGATTATCAATGAGTGTTTACGCAGGATAAATTACTTTCAGTTGTAGCTCTATTTAGATATGATACAGGAGACGTTGGATATAAATAATTCCGCATTCTCCTCTCGACTCTGCTTCCAGGTTGAGTTGAATTTTCTCATGTTTTCTCAGACCTGTACAGACGAGATGGACAAGCAATTAGCTCAACAGCAACGTTTCCTCAAATAATGGAGAAATATGTTTGAATTTCAAACTTGCTTTAGTTTTTCAATTTCAATTTATTGCACCAAGAAAATAGGCGAATTCCAAGCACATGAAAATCACGTACGCACACTATCCCATCTTGCGTTAGGAAATCATGCTTCAGCCACAGAGGAACCTAGCTCCTGGCTAAGTAGCTTGCGTGTGTGTAACTAGATGCGCATAAGTACATGTAGAGTGATGCAGACACATGAACAAAGACATGTTCTGTCTCCTGAACCAAATCAGTGTCAAATTGTAACTTTGTAATACAATTTCCAGAATACTCTTTCAATTAGATGACACCGCCTTGCATTATGGTCAGTTATCAGCAAGGTCTAATGGAAGAATCTAAAATTCAATGCTAAACCTCTCATACAACGAGTAAGGTGGGAAATTGTGCTAATCGTAAATTAGTGTGGTCCGATATACTGCTTATACAACGGTAAAACTAAAACAGCACATTGTGCTGTGCTAGATTTCGTGGTTCGACCTCATTAATCACTGCTAATGGGATTACTACTTCGTTTTTTTGTTAAATACGGTTTGACATGATTAGATGTGAATTTAATCATAAAAAATAAAAGACGGAACACAACGTGGGTGGTGTAATCTCATGAATCAACTACAAGACTGACAACTATATGCAAATTTCCTTTAAAACAATGTACACCTTCGTATCTATGAAATGAAATCTTACTCATTTGAAACAGTTTTGGCATATTCCTTGATTTAGTTGAATTCATTGAGAAATATTCGGCCATGAAACGTCTTCGCTTTTGAACTCCACTTCTCAAACAACTACTCAATGGAGCATTTTCATTGACTAAATCGCAAAAATATTTTACACTAGATTTTCAAACTAAATGCATAGTTAAGAATAATTTTCCAGCTTCCATTCTACAGAGAACATATAAGTACTGGCTTCAATTAAGCAAATCTACTGAAAATCGCATTTTTATTTTTTCTGCAAATTTTATAATAACGAACATGTAATTTAGTATTTTTACGGCGAACGCTTCCGCGTTCAACCAGTGCTAATGATAGAAAAAAATGGAGAAGGATAACCACTGTTTTCCAGTAGCACTTTTTTTTCTAACGCAATAAAAATATATGGAGAGGGGATGCAGCTGCAATAAAGATATGTACACACTAATGGCAGGTGTGCAAATATATATTGTTATGTGAAGTAGGTATGTAGTCTAGTGGCAAAGGGATATTATGCGGTACACAAATACTAAGGTTAAAACAAAGAAATGGTGAACCTCGTCAGCTAACAAAACGATATTGTAGATTACATTTTATATGCCCAAGTCCGCCTTCAACTTCTCCTGTGACTTAAGTTGAGAAGTTTAGACACGGCATGGGAAACATCGTAATAAGATAATCAGAAGTTCATGAACGTCACGCAAGTGAATTGCACGCTTATGAATATAGCACAGCGGATATATCGTAGATTTTTTTCTTTCTAAAAGATAGTTCATGCAACTTTTAGTCCTGGATTCCATTGAAGACATTGGAGTTACAGACATATTCAGGGATATATACATGTTATTAAAAGGCTTTTCATGAAAATCTCCAGCCATGATCCAACTATATGATATGGGTTACATGGAGGTTTAACTTGACTATACATACCGTTGGTGTGAAAACGCTCATATCTGATGAATGAGTTGAAAATGAAAATCTCTTCCCTGATTTCAGGAAAAGTATGTATTCTTATAAATAGTTTGAGAATTTTGCATAGCTTCTCCAGTTTTCCAGTTGATTTCAGGAAATGTACATAGCGTTCACGAACTCGAGAATAGAATCGACAGATTTAGGAACGATGAAATGTAAGTTTTGTGCGAGAATTTGTGATATCGTATTTAGTTTTAGATTTGGATTTTCAACCTTTTTTAATTATTTAACTTTCAGTTCTAGGCTTTTATTTGGCCTTGCTCCTGGCTTGGTATGACATTTCGTTGACAAGTGCAGGTAATATTAACTTCAAAATTGGTTTTTATTATACTAAAAGTGTGTGTCTGTTCTTGACATGGATTATTTGGAAAATCTATTTCAGAATATCCGGTAGCAGGCACAGGATGGACCGATGTCTCACAGCTGCAGTCCAACTGTGGATCGCCAGGCTACTTCGTAAACCCTTCGGACTGTTCCAGGTTTTATGTGTGCGTTGATCATAGTACTCCAGAACACAGGCTATTACTCCGATACGATTTTGATTGCCCTGGTGGCCTGGCATTCGATGAAGGCAACAAAATCTGTAATTATCCTGGGCCTAGTGGTTGCATAGCTCCTGGAGGAGGAGGAGGTGGGGGATGGGGATGGGGCTGGTCAAAGGGTTCTAAGGGACCTTGGCAAAGTACTGCAACAGTAACTAAACCGAATTCTTGGGGTTCATCACATAGAGGCCCATCTCTTGGACCAAGCAAAACAATAATTCGCGTTCCTAGTGGTGGTCATGGTGGTGGAGGTGGCATCATTCGAGTTCAGTCAACGCAGGCTCCCCACCCTTCCAATCCTAGAATAAATGTTCAGCAGACTGGCCTTCGTCTTCCTCATGGACACTGGGAAAGTCTGAGGATTAATCGACCAGTGGCGGATCCTGGATTCGGTGTCAAGGTTCATGACCTCCCTTCTGGAGGTTGGGCTGGGCGTACTAGAATTGTTGCTGTCAACCCAGGAGTTTTTCAGAGTGCTAAAGTTGGCGAGCATGTTCATTCCGTGAATTCGGATGTTTTCCAAAGCGCTAAAGTTGGCGAGCATGTTCATTCCGTGAATTCGGGTGTTTTCCAAAGCGCTAAAGTTACAGAGCATGCTCGAGGGGAAGCGGGATGGGGTACATCGAAACCATATCCTGCGAACCCTGGCGTTTTTCAAAGTGTCCAAGTAACTCCAGCTCCACCAGCCGAATGGGGAACTCCACAACCATTTCCTCAAGTGCCACAATCAAATATTTTCCAAAATGTAAGAGAAGGAGGGGCGGGAGGCTGGGGAGGCGGTAGGATCAATGTTACACCTTCGCCAATACCTGCGCACCCAGCCCATGCTGGCTTCGGCTTCGGGGTTGGCCCATCACCTTCACCGGCTCCTTGGCAAGGTGCCAGGATCTCAGGAGTACCTTCTCAAGTACTCTGGAACTCTCCTCAACCATCGAATCCTGCAGTTAATCTACCAGCTGCCGGTTATCCTTTTGCAGCACAAGGTCCTCCTCATAGGTTTCCAGCTCCCTCCAATCCAGTACGAGATGATCAAATTGGATTCCCAGCTCCAGCAAATCCAGCACTAGAGTATCAATATGGATTACAAGCTACTTCTAATCATGCCGTTACAGGACAATATGCTGGAAATCCAAGTGCATCCAATCCACAGTTTAACTTCCCTGCTGGCTCACCAGGAGCGGATGTTAGGTATACACAAATACCCTCTGGATACGTTTGGCAAAGCAACACATTAGGGGGTGGTGGAGGTGAACCCCAACAGCAACAGTTCACTGTTTCCTCTCAATCTCAGGCCAGTCAAGGTCAACAATTACAACAACAGCAACAAGGAGGAGCCGCTGTGAATTCGGGAGATTTTGGAATTGTTCAACAGGTCATCAGTGAACAAGCGCAAGGTCAAAGTGGAGAAGCAGGGAAGTCCCATATCCAACGCATATACGACAACAAAGAGAAACAGGAAAGTGCTAATCAGCCAGAAAGTGAAGAGGCTGCTGGTGCCGTAAACCAACCACAGCCTTCTAATCCTGTTGGCCCAACAGCGAATCTTAAGGGTCCAATTTACGAGATCATCAATTCATCCGATCCTTCTGTTAAAGGACGCATCATTGTCTTGTACGCACCGTTCTCAAGAGGGGGCAAACGGGATGCCCCTCCGAGAGTGGAAGTTCAAGTTGTCGATGAGGACGACGAGGGCAATCAGAATGCTAAAAAATGAGAACTGAACACCTACTTTATAGAGACTAGATAGTATACGACAGCCTTTTTTATTAAGATTAATGTGATATTCCACTTAATTAAGTAAAATGAACTTTTATATCTTTGATTTTCTATATTTATAATGGTCATCATTACCCTCATCGGATTACAACGTGCTGTTCAAGTCTGAAGAATTGTGAACCCTTTTCAACTAACAAATTCACCTCAACTTTCTACTCAACAACATTTATAATCCATTTACATGACATTAGTAGCTACATATTGTTTAAGCCCAATTTATGTTTCATTTTTCTAATACAAATAATGCTATTTTGTGAAACTCCAGACGTATACTCATTAAATTCTAAATACTCATTCAATTAAGAATTTTTTTTTCTGTTTTACGAAGGATTTAAGGATTGCATTTTCCTCGGCATATTCTCGCAAGCGATTTCATCAGCGCCTTCTACAAACACGTTGCCGTTTCAAGAAAATTTCTTGTCGATGACCCAGTTTATTTATCCTACCTTGTCATGTTCTCTTTTGTTTTTTAATTGCTTATAGTTAACTCAATCTCAAGGTTCTTCCCTTAAGCGTAAGCAAAGAGTAGTTTTTTACGATATAGTAGATTACATTTTATGGTTACACAGATCATGTGAAACTAGTTCACACGGTCAGTGATACTGGAAAGAGGAGGAAATGGTTTACAAGGTACGTAAGTTATGTTAATGTTATCGTTGCGACTCATCTAAGCACTTACAATAGCAGCGTTTTGGAACAATTCTGGTAACTGAATATGCATTTACGCATACCTACAAGTATTCATGGACAGGCTGGACTTTGGAAAACAGTACTGCAAAAGGCACGATCAGAAAGGAAGTCATTAAATTGAAATTAAGACTTTAACACATAAAAGCAAGATGGCTCATGGAATCGTATGTATTCGAAGTAACTAAAAGATGAAGTTTATGCCTTTATATAATTGTACAAAATTATATTTCTTAAAATAACTTCAAAGATAAGAAAGGCGGGGTAAGTGTATACGCGTACGCATATTATGTTCGATTTCTAAGAATTATTTTATTACAAACCTCAGACAGTAGTCAGGTAAGGGTAAATATATCTAATATAAGGACTCTATCCCCTTTTAGGACAATAGCGCATTTTGGTCTTTTGCTACTTTATCTCTGTCAACAGATTTTTTAAGTTCAAAGTCAGCTCGGCACTATACGTACACAGAGGCCTTGTTTTTTTAATCGACACGTTCAGAAATAAGCCTAACAAGATGACTCATACATAGTTGCTGTAAATCTAATCTATCGTCCATTAAAAAGGGAACTCACTGAATGCGAAATTATCGAACCCTATAATTATGTAGTTCACCAAGCAAACATTACTACGCGTCTGGAACGAACTGAATCATGGGAATAATAATGATTCATTCGCCTTGATAGCTTATATCAACTATCCATCTATGTAATGTACCTACTCAAATGCAGTAATAACATACAGTTTGACATTATATTTACTGCCGTGAATTAGCAAGGAAAGTAATACAACTTTTTTAGTCTGTTTGGTGCTAGTTAATGCCTTTGCAAAAAAATACATCAGACAGAATAATATATTGATGCATCTATAACGGAAATGAAAATAGCCGCAAGGAAGTAAATGAAAATAATTATTGGGAAGACCCGAAATGACTGGAAAGAATCTGCTGCTATATTTCATGTGCAGCTTGTTCTGTTCATGCACAGCGTGTTCTTGTGAATCTGCTACAGTAAAACACGTATGTTTTTGCATGATGAGTCGTGGGAACTTACATCACGTCTTCATTGTGTTGCTTAAAATACTTCGAATGAACTTACGCAATAGAATGAGAGTGAGCTGTGCATTCATAAATCAAAAGTTTTTGTTGGTATTAAGCGAACGAGAAATTATACCATACCTCTACCTAACGTTTGCCCACTTTGAACTAGGCATGTAATCATACTTAAAAATAACTTATGGCATGATTACGAATATTACGATGGAATCGAGCAAGTACTGGCTGGCAAAATTTGTCAAGCAAATGACCTTCCCTGGATGGATAGTAGGAATATTGTGTTTCATAAAAAAATTTCTTGGAATTTGGTAGCTTCGGCTTTATGAATAAAAGCCAAACTTCCAAAAGAATGGATTCCACGTTTACATTTGCGCACAATAAGAATTAGACTATTCTCCGCACCAGTAATTATCTAAAACTCTTCATACATTTGTTAACTGCTCCTCCTCTCCTCACACTGATCGTAAAGATTACAAGTTTTTCCCGACGTTTTCGTCCAATTAAGCTCCCTATCATTTGATCAACGATGTTTAAAGCCATGCTAATTGCGATCACCATTTTCCTTGCGGCTATGTACTTTGCAGACGCAAGTCAATATTTTTCCAAAGCGCAACTCCATCCAAACTGTCTAAAAGTGAAGCCGACGCCAAGTCTGAGTGCGGAATGGGTGAGAAAAAATTGGCTCATTTGAATAAAATTAATTGCTACCAGTTTATACACACTTCCGTCTTCTTTATCTGCTAATTAATTATGCAAACCTTTTCCAGGTGAGTTTTGAAGAGGTTTAAACTTGTATTTATAATAATTCTTGTTAATTAGGGCATGCGGTTGTTCGCAGGGGCCAGTTTCTATATTCCTTTCGGCAACTCCAAGGCAATCCATCACATTTCTGAGTTGGTCTCAGGCACGAAGGTTGGTGATGAGAATGAGATCACACAAAAAATGTGTTTGAGGGTGCAAATACGTGGTTTCAAGCTGAGCATGGAAAGTACTGGAAATCATGTTCTGGTGCAGGACTGCTCAGTTATCAAGAAGGGCTCTAATCAATGCGTTGTAAATGGAAATAGCGAAAATCCTGAAACTCAGAAGCATGGTACATGCTGCATACAAAAAAATATACAAAATCTTCATTCATTTTCCATTTCAAATTATTGCATCCAAATTTTGCAACTAACTTTTACGTTTATATAATGTTTGCATGAAAATAGGAGACGGCATCTTCAATATCGTGTGGACAAACAACAAAGACAGTATGGCAATTGTACGATGCACCTCGGATGGCCTGTACAATGACTGGTATGTATTCAGCACGAATGTAAACCTGAATGATACGATCAAGTTCACAGTGCTGCAGAAAATGAACGGGCTTGGCTTCCAGCACACACTTAATGACACCGTTTCACCGTCTTATGAAGGCTGTGAGTTATTTAAGCCGGAGGAGGATGATTGAAGGATACACTTTTACTGCTTTCTCAAGTACTGTAATATAAGTACCAATACATTATCCATATTCTATAAAATTAAGAAATAAAATCATTGAGGTAGTAATCAAAAGTTCTCCAAATAGATTTAGGACAATTTAACCGTTGTCAGACGCTTCACCAAATCCACTTTACCTAAACGATCGCTCACCAAATTTTTTTTGCCAAAATGCAGTAC
>JAQFZW010001159.1:0-32103 GCA_034687055.1 Heteromurus nitidus
CCTTATTCATTTTCCATTAGCAGTTTATTGCACGCTGTCAATCAAAAGGGATTAAAGTTAGACCCTTTTTAAAAAAATGGTTAGTCGGTTAACGAACAAGTCTGTCCATGATATCCAATCGATGGGGGAGGAGGTGGGAAAAGTACTCTCACGCAGCCAAGGGTCCATGTACTCCATACGTCATGTTTATGGAAATTTTCAAGAGTTTCAACACAAAATTGGGTTCCGTCAAACAGAGAAATTTGGGAAGTTTTGTGGCGATGATGATGATAATAGTGGTGGTGGTGGTGTTCAATTCTGTGGAAGTAAAGGACATTTGAATTATACTCTTACGACACATAATACCCATGTTGAGCTTGAATAAGCCATGTGTACCATCTCATCTCATCTCTCTCTCTGATCCCAACGAAAGGAAATGTGGCTCACGATCAATATAGTCGCGGTGTCAAAAAAATATCTACAATGTATAACCATAGGCTATAAGGCACAACATACTGCATTGATTTCGGGTGATGATGATTAATGTTCAGCTTTTGTGCACAGTGTGCATCGAAGACTGACAGGATAAATACGTTATTTATACGAGGACTCACATTGTGCCGATCTCTATTCATAAAAAACTGTTATTTACATTCAATACTCTACTCTCTCCTCATAGATGATTACTTTTTGTTGAGCGCTGCACATAAAAGTATGTGTACAGTGGTGGCATTGGTGTAATAAATTCTTTTTTCTCGGTGCATTATACTCACTTGACCTTTCTAGCCCAGCCCACCTCTTTCAGGGGTAGCAGGACAATACAATACGGGCTGAAATGCAATGTGCTACTCCCGTACGAGAAATGTGAATGTATGGTGTTTTACTGTAGAGTCGAGTGATCAATAACTCACGACAACTTTTGGATTCAACAACAATGAACAAAAAAAGATTCAGTGTGGAATGTAACTATACGAATTGGATGAATAAAAAAGTCTGTTTTGACTTGAATTTAGGGAGTCTCTTTATTATGGGGGAGGTTGGGAGTTGAGTTGAGTGAGTTTGAATTGAATGCGGACCGGAATATATGAATGTAACTTTGTGAAGAGGTGGGACCTCGTGGCTTGGCTTGGCTTATCTTTGTTGGAAGGAAGTGGAGATAGCATGTTTTCTAATAAATATGAGCACATGAACTCTTCCACTGAGAGGCTCTCTGAAAATTTAATTCATATAATGGAATGCATTTGACGTAATCCTTACATAACATGTCCTTGGATTTGGCTTTGCAAAGACCTAGAATTTTGAAGTCAGGCCGTTTTAGCCATTGGGAGGAGAACGATACTATATTTGTATTCGGGTGCATTCGATATTGAGTAATCAATATTCGTTAACCTAATTAAAGTTGCAGGAGACCTTCTGTAAACCGGATAAGTAACAATACGAACTTGGCCTTGGACTAAACAGATTCCAGTAATAATTGTCAAAAGGGAACGGAACAAGAAACCACTTTATCATTTCATGTTACACTGTTCTGACAGCTGTGGTGCTTTTTACCTTCTATTTCCACGATATGTCACTGGTGACGGTGACAAACAGGGAGTTGTGTAACTTGCTATATACTATGCGTAAATGATAAAAGGCCTTTCTCAACAGAAAGTATGTATCTTGACTCGTTGAATGGTGTAAATTTGTCTAAGATTAATTGTGTTCCTCAAAGATTCTTTCTGATTTCCTGGTTCTTGTAAACATTTCAATACGCGACTTCCCGCTAGGATACAATCCTACTACTACAAGTATCAAACTTTCAAGTGAATCTAGTCTAGTCTAAATTCATGGGAACTCTTTGCGTGACTCCGCTCAACGCAGCAAAGTCCTATTCAGTCTCTTCGAAATGTTGTTACATTTACAGAGGTTATAGCGGAACGGAATCAAAGGGAATTCTCATCTTTTACCCTACAGTTTCCACTTGTCATTAAAATCATGAGAAGGCTATCATGTTCACTGTTCACTCACTCACTTCAAACAAGGTGCAAATAGAAAACTGCGCAGCATGAGTGACAGGAGTTGTGAGGATGAAAGACTTGTTCTCGTTTTAAAGTTGATACCGCACCAAACCAACTACAACAAAAAGTAGTGGAGCTGGAGGTATATATGCGCGTATGCAAAGTTCATTTGCCAAATTCAAAGGAACCTTCTCGACCTCGTAACAAAGCTCGGAGCTGGTAGAAGTCACGTGTGTTTATCTTCCATTTGCTAATACAACGACGATGTAGTTTTAATATCGTTATTAAAATTCCATTAAAGATGGAAAGTGTGAGCTCTCTAGCCTCAGTGACAGAGGTCACAACCTGAGGCAATTTTTTATGCTATAGACGAATCTGCCTCTTGCTACCAATCCCATCCTTGTGAATATATATATATTTCTACATGATATATATATATCAATGCATGAATAACTAAAGAGAATATGAAGTATTATTGAATTGGCAGTGTGCATATAGCTCAAATTGCCAACCAGAGTCCTGAGGTTCCAACTTGGTTACTTTACTTACCTCTCGATGGGAATGTATGAGCGTTAATTCTACTCTAGAATAGTTTAAAGGATCTTCTCGTCAGTTCAAGAGAGTAACTGACAGTTTATAGAGACGAAACTGAGGTAGTCAGGGGACAGGAGGACAGAGAGAGAGAAGGCATAATTGATGTTGTGGCAATTCGAAGCACATATCACCTGTCGACGAACCCTGAGCTTCCTTATATGTGGTTTGTTGAATGTGACTTACTCACTTACCAACCAACCATATTCCAGTAAACGGACCTTCTACATTTTCACAACAGCCTGAGCTTATGTTATGTTGAAGTCATCGTTCTCTCTCTCACACACACATACACACTCACTGCTCAGAGGAACTCGTTCAAGTCAACAATGTTTACATTATGCATGACATGTTCCGTGTCTATAGGACGCCCTAAAGTAGCACTAAAAGAAAATGAGAAGCTATGGAGCTGCGTGTTTATGATCATGTTGCGAATATTTTTTTTGACTTGACTTCACTGCTCAACCTACAATTATAGCACGTATATCAAATTCTTATAAGAAGAACGATATTATTATATGCCAGTACGTTTGAAGTTTTGTATTGACACATAGTATCATCATCGTCGTCACGTAGAATCCAACCATATTATGAGAGATGTGACTTCTCGCTCTTCCTCGAGAGTTGGAACAGCAGGAGCAAAATTCTGACTGGTTGTGTGCTAATAAGAATTTGATACTCACTACTCATACTGAACCCTTATTTGGTTTGCCTAATTTTCACCATCTCACCACCCGCCAGCTAGCAAAACGACCTTTTCTTAAGATTCTGGTGGAACGTGATTTGATTTGCTTGGTCTCTTTCGACCTTCTTATTCAATCTAGCCTTTTTGTCCGTTAGGGAACAGCAGGACAATGACAGAAGCGACACGAAAACAAACGCATAGGCATACTACTTCAAAGGCACACCTTGCGCAATGCGAGAAAAATAAATTGAGTTTAGAAAAAAAAATCTGGCAAAGGTTATGCTGCAGGTTGTCGTCTCAAAATTCGAAACGTATCAATAATTCTCACATCGACAGAGCTATATTGACATTGACTGAATTGACTGAAAACTTAAAATTTCGTGCATATTATTTTGCATTGTGTCCTATTCAGTGTGAACGAGCGGGAGAAAAAAATTCCTTAGACGATGGATTTAGGCTGTGTCAAAATTTCGGATGGAATAGTTTTTGGCTGGAGGGCAATAAAACAACGAGTAGAAGAACGATGAAGATGATATTATGATGATGGAAGATATGGAATATATAGGCTTCAGGAGATGAAATAGACCCTAAAGAGTGAGAAGGGGGAGACGTAGAGGAGTAAATGTTTGCTGATTTTGACCGAATGTGAAAAACGGGAGCAACAAAAACGGCATAAAATATCCCTTTACTTTGCGCTTCAGAATTTTACCGCTGCCGCTGATTTATATCCGAGAGGGATTTTGCAAGTAATTTGCATTGATGATGGATTGGATGTTTTGCCTTGTGCTGTTTTCCCCAAATTTCCTCTACAACTTTATCCTTCGCGATATAGGATACATATAAAACTTTTAAAAATCTCTATATACAAAGTAAGTAATGCATACCCACTACATAGCATTTCGCAAAAGAGATGCACAGAAACCACACTCATCCCCAGGTCCCACTAACACACTCTCTCTCTAGCTCCACTCTTTTGTAACAAGGCTTAAAAAGTGTAAACGAAAACCGACAAAGTAAGAAAACCTGTAAAGGATTGCACAAATCCGTGTGTTCCTCTTCCTTTTTCATCCTTCGATTCCGACACTCGAGAGAGAGAGAGTAAGTGGTGAAAAACCTCGAAGCCAAGGCTAAGTCAGGCCAAAGCCAAAGTAAAGCCGAGTGCAATTTCCGCTTTTGACTAGGTGAACAGGAGACCGCCGAGGAAAGGTAAGGAAAAGGAAGAGCGGTACGCGTTTTTATTAATGGAGAAAAGGAATAAAAAAACTATGTGTTCGCTATATTCCCCCTGTCGATAAATTTTCAAAGGGAATAACCCTCCAATATATCGTATATGTATTTACCTCTGTTCTTTCGGAGCAAAAGCATAAATCTCGATACTTAAAAGGAGTATAAAGTATACCGCTGGATCGATAACCGTAAAGTATTCATTAAGTCACACCTTTCGCGGAGAGGGAAAGTCCGTCGTTTATAATGGATGTGGAAGCCGTTTTAGTTACTTTCCAATGTATTTTCCCTCGTCTATTGTTGTACATCGAACTCTCCTCTACAAAGCCCACGGACGTGGATCGGGGATGCTGCTTTTTCTGCTTTGCAACATAATGAAAGAAAAGCAATAGAGTTTTTTTCTCTCTTCCATCGTGCTCGTAGTCTCTAGGTTAAATGCCTCAATCAGTCCGGAATTTTGCAATCATCCAATCCAATCCACACACAGAGAAAACCGACAACCAAAGCAATTTTCGAGGTTTTTAGTACAGTAAAAAAGTACCAAACTATCTATGCAATACAGTTTGTGCAGTGCAAACACAGACGATGTGAAGGCAAGCACAAAAAAAGTTGGTCTAATAATATTACTTTGACAGTCATCGAGTCAACATATACGTAGCAGTTGAATTACTGCAAGTTGACTTTGGTTAGTCGTCGAGAAAAAAGTTGTGCTTGTTCCTCTTGCTCATTTCGCGAAAATCGAAATTGGTCCGTTTTACGATACTTTTCGAGGTGGAATCACACATGTGCTTTCCCCTTATGTATATATCCCAAAATAAAACCATTCGTGTTTTCAACTTTTCTGCCAAATAGACAGCGATGATTGTGATTGTGAATGTATCTAAAGTCAATTGAGCCAATTTTCTCGGAAATTTTGTGCACATAAAACCACAGCATGATGTCTGAAGGGAAACTAGAGAGTTGATGAAAGCACCAGAGTAATAATATCAAAGGCTTGTGGAGAGAAAAGGAGAAAAGACAAGGCCAAATTTATACTAAAGACTCGACTCGTGTCTGCTAAGTAGTATACACGCATATATACATTGTATAGGTAGAACTGCATTCATTATTGCTCTTTGGCTCGACTCGTGTACAATGTTTTTTTCCTCTATCAAACGCACTGGCACACTGTTTACTGCTCTATTCACGCTCGTAAATGATTGTCGCACTGTAGGTAAATTGACAAGGCCAAATAGTTAGAAGGCGAGTGGTCGAAGTCGAAATGAGCTCGACTGGGAACGGAACACAAAAAAGTGTGAGCCTATCGCAGGCAACATTTTTGCATGGTACCCACAAGAATAGAAGCGTTTTCACTTAGCATCTACGCAAAATTACTTTGCCGTGCTTCCATTCCTTCCTAAATTACTGCCTTTTAATGATAAGTTCACGGTCCTTTCCTCTCTCCTCCAAGTATCGAATGAAAACCAAAACAATTTCTCCCTAACAAAAATGTATAAACATCGAAACACATTTTCTTTGCAATTCACCACGATTTCAGATTCGATGACGGTAGTCGCGAACGTTTTTAGGTAATAAAACGCAGCACTGGCACAAAAAAAGCACGCAGGCAGGAAATTGGAACGACAATCAAAGTGTGTGTCTACGCACTGCACAACTTTATATCAACCCTTATAACTTTATTATTACATTCATTTGAGAAAAGTGTACATAATGAAAAAACCTGTTGGAGGTTTATTGTCAATTCTATAAAAGCAAGTTTATATGTTTATGACGTGGTGAGCGAAACTAAAACTAAGTTTTTTTGAATGAAAAAGACAAGCTATGCCAAATACAATGCATTTATTCCCCTTTTGAATATTTGGAAATGATTTACGTGATTTTTACATTTATTCCATGACTCCTCCTCTCCTTAACTTAATACTCTGTCTGCAGAAAAAGAGAGATAATATTAATATGCCTGAGACATCGATATCAGTTGTGGTTGAGAGGAACTTGATCATTATCATTAATCCTCATCGCCATCATCATCATCCCTCTGATATTGGCATTCTATCCTGATCTTTTAAACTAATGAACATGAACAGATAGAGAGAGATGTGGATGTATAGAGGCAAAGAGAGTAAAAAACTTGTATTCTATTCATTACTTCTGACCATTACATTTATGCAAATTCTTCCATCCCTTTTGAAATACCCGAAGGGAAATAAAAGAAACCATTGAGAAATCCTAGTCAGTCAGTATGCAACAATCCAAGTATCATCTTCAGGGAAAAGCATCCCATTTTCTTCCACGTCTGCAAGCTAAAATGCACTTATTCTCTTACGTTTTTAAGTGGCTTCAAACACACATTCTTCCAACACTGCTGCTTTTTTTGCTGTGTGATGTGATGTTTTTTTGGTAGTGGTGAGCAATGCAAGGAGGCTTAACGTTAGTTTTATTGTCATTGTTGAAATGAAACGCATTAAAATTATTGCAACTATCCACGGCTCCGCGGCCTAATCCGGTCATCATTATCACGAAAGAGGCTACAAAAAATAGTGAGGTATGCACATGCACACACAGCATTTTTTTCTTCGTTTTCAAGTTCAGGTACGGATTAATTACGTTATTTTTTCTACGGGACGATGCTAATCCTTTGATGGAAGGTTTCTTTTTTCATTCTTTTCTTCTGACTATCCCTCTGTAATCCATAAAAATGTGGTCACACTTCTCTCCAAAGTTTTGTATATATGTATATCCACTTTTCAAAGCTGGTCGAGGGTGTTTCTAGTGGATAAGTGGGATATACGTATATAAGTAGTATATCGTTAACATAAAACAGAAAAGATTAAAAGTGAAGGAAGTAAATCGCATACATAAAAATTACAGGCTTTATGGCAAAACATTGCAATGCAATGCAGCTGTGTGACTGTTGTATTTAAGTTTTAAATTTTTTGTATGATAGAAAAGAATGGAGAGAGGGCAGAGAAGTGTTCTGTTCGCTTGGGGTAGTGTGTGCATATCGTCTCATCATTATGAAATGTTTTCTCATATCCTCAAGTGGTCACGTCTTCACAATAACCACACACATAGAGTGCCATTGTCATGCATGTTACGGGTAATAATAATCTTGACAAGGGGTCTTACATAAAACCGTCTTAAGACGTAAAGGATACTTGTAAGCGGACGGACATTGAATTAGAAGGAGGAAAGAGAGAAGAAAAAGGCTTAAAAAGGAGGAAAACGTTTTCTTGTGACGGTGGAGGTTCTTCTTCGTCTGCTTTGTGTAAAGTTGAGCTTCACAACTCGCACTTCATGGGATTAGATCAAGTTCAGTGGAATAAACAACAATGCTATTTTGATGCAAGTTTTAGGGCAATTGTGTGGTGGTGGCGTGGTGGTATAGTGTCGTGGTGTGAGGATATATTATAATGATTATGAATTAGTAGTAAAAAGGTACGCGAGGCGTGCATAAAATGGAAAAAATGCTGGTTGACACGAACCAAAACATAAACAAGGATTTGGATCGTCCTCTCATGATTTATATTTTACTGTGTGTGAGAGAGATTTTCGTTATGCGTAAATAATTCGTTACGTTCACGAAGTGTATGCTAAGGCCTTCCCACTTTGCATTAAACAATGGGACTGTACGGTGTACAAAAAATTATTGGATGCGTTATCTTTTGGAAACAATGGTGCGGAATTTGAACTCGGGGATTAATTTTGGTAGACGGTGTAATTCTTTAATATTCGTCGGAATTTTTATTTTTCTTCGAGATGAACTTCGTATATACAAAGTTGCACTCAAGTGTGTCAAAGCCAGCAGAGATGGGATTGTGCTAACGGTAACCCAATGAACATTTTTCCAATGCTAATACATGTACTCGCAGTGGACCGTGGAGATGTATCTATAAATTTGTAAAGAGTGCGCTTCTCAAAATAAAATTCTTAAACGACGTCGAAATTGATAAGTTCGCATTTGTTTTAAAAACAGTTTTCGATTGTTCTAGCTTTTAAAGTTTGGACAAAATTAAGAAACTTCAGATTATCCACGTATCTTTATAATCTGGGAACAGCGAGAGCGACTAACACATAATGAACAGAAGCGATCATCATCATCGCACGATCTTCAGTTTGCTCTTTAAGATCTACTTTTTTCCGCTCTCTCTCTCTTACTTCCAGGAAGGAAATCAGGAAGGCGAGAAAAGATGAGATGAGATTTAGGAAGAAAACGCAATATATTCCATATTTGAAATATGAGACGGATGAAGACTCCAGGGTTTCCAGGATTTATGTAATAGCGTGATATGGAAGCGCTACACTGTAGCTGTGGTGTTTCTAACTACACACCGCTCGAGATTTTCAACGTTGTCTAGTAGCGATATGTATATGAAGGTATAGTATACGAGTATGCACGTCGTTTGTCACACAACTTTATTTGCAAGCTGGAGCAAAAACTAAAGGATGAAAGCGCCGTAGTAGCTGAGAAAGTGAAATGCATAAATTCCATATCTTCGCTAGTCCACCACCACCACCGCCGCCAAACCCTTTTCCCCACTATCTGCGCGTATGCATTAAACTACATTTGATGATACGGATATGGAGGAGAGAAAGCTGCGAACTTCAGAGAAAAGTGTATTTTATGATAGGGTAGACAAGCTTGGAATGGATCTCTCTTGAGTTGAAGCTCTGCCGCTCACTACTTCCAACAACGAAGCTAGGAGAGAAAATCTGGATTCCTAGCTGCTTTGATATTAATACCTTGTCACTTTTCAAAAAGGACACACTACCAGACTTTGCGAAAGGAAAAGTAGAGAGAATATATGTAGCGCCGAGTTTTGAGTATAAGTTTTCGGATGAAGTAAAGTAAGCAACGAACCGTGGATATATTTTTTGCCGTTGTATGCTGAAAACGAGGCACAGAGGAGTGCTCTATACTAACATGCACTTCATTTCCAGGAGATTTTCTATGAATTTTATATTTAGAACTGGATAACCAACAAAGCATTCCGCCAGAAGAAGACGAAGAGAGAGAGATACATGCATGCATTGCATTATAGAGGTAATATATAACGAGTATTTTGTGATATTGTTGAAGAGTATTTATCCATGTAAAAAGGTTTGAATAATATCACCTTTTCCCTTTTAAAAAACATAAGCTCAGTCTGGCACTCCAGAGGAGAGCTCAAGTGTGCATCTTTGTATATATTATAACAAAGTTTGGTTGGAGCATTGTAGGAGGAGGAGAAAAAAATGAAGACTCCAGTGAAGTTGATACAGTGAACAAAATTATACCTAAAAATGTATATATGAAAAAAGCAGAGAGAGAGAGAAAAGGGTATCAGCATTAATAATGACTTGAGTCTTATACACATCTTCTCAAAATGGGTGACACATTTGTGCCCAATCTCTGCCTTCGCGTAGACTAACTTGAGAGCTGCTACCACCACTACTACTACACTCCCATGGTTTTCCTCGAAGCATACTTTTTACTTTTCTTCTCCCTGTCATCGTAATCATCATCATTGCACTATGGGAAAAGTGTGGAAAGCCCACATTTGGCATGATCGTAAAAAGTTGGGC
The DNA here is from genome assembly GCA_034687055.1 of Heteromurus nitidus. Lineage (NCBI taxonomy): Eukaryota > Metazoa > Arthropoda > Collembola > Entomobryomorpha > Entomobryidae > Heteromurus > Heteromurus nitidus. The sequence goes on from JAQFZW010001159.1 coordinate 10,042, forward strand.
ACATTATTAAACGTCGAGAAAAAGGGAAAACAACGCAACGCTTTATGTGAAAGTATGCTCAAGTTAGTTGATAGCTTTATACTTATATACTTTTTTTGCCAGTTGTGTTTCAATCCATATCTCCAACTCCTCTTTCTCTGTGTAAATAACGAATGAGCACAACGTGTCTGCTCCGGTTTTTACTTGAAAATGGAACATAATCTTGTGCATTGATCTGGCGGAATTTTTATTTACGGGTTAAAAGGCCACAGCCAAAGTCAATATAATTTCGCTTGTTGGTTCATTTCCTCTCTGTTTACTTCGTGGGTGATGATGGGCGGATGTAATTCTTTGACATGTGGTCTCAGTCTCGAAGAGCCAATCAATCAGCACATACTTATGAGTCAAGCAAAGAGAATTCAGCGTAGGCGAAAATAATTCATGTATAATTCATATTGACAATGGGATTGCATGCAAAGCTCCTGACGTGGATTGGTCTTGTTCAAAATCCGTCACATGTTACATTTGACCTTTTCTCCAGAATTCCAGCAACGTAGAGATTCGAAGAAATTTTACGTAAACAAATTTATCCTTTGTAAATGTCATAGTCCTCATATCAGGCCAAGCCCGTACCACACCACACCGTACAGTACCCCGAAAGTATGAAGCCGTAACGGAAATCGAGGTAAACTTTATATGCACATCAGAAGAGTTATGCATGATTATGATATCAAGATTGCTTTCCCTGAACGCCTACGACATCCTTTCCATAACATAATTGACACTTTACCTCGTTTGGATGCATAAGGTGAATTTCCCGACTGTCGCCATATTGCAATAATGCCAACAGCCTTCCAGTTCCAGTTTTCCAGGAAAACTTTTTTTTGGCGAAATGACACCCCGCAACTGCAACTGGACGGACTTTGTGTATGTGTGTGTTCTGGTCTTTATATCCCATTCAAAGGGAAAAGTTTGGTTTTTTCTTTCGAGGAACTGTTTGTGTCATATCATTTGTGTCATGTATATGAAGGCTGATGTTGCATAAGTAGCAAACCAAAAATGGTCTTATGAATTGTGGATTTTCCGTGTTCTTGAAGTTGAGAGGTTTTGTAGGTATAAAAACGTGCATACACAGTACATAATGGGATATTCAAACGATTATATGTTGTAACATGAAACATGAATGACATCAAAAAATGTTACCTTGCAATTTTACAGAAAATGTCATTGCATTCCTTTTGAGCTCGAGTGAAAAGAGGATAATCCTGTGCACATGGAGGAAGATATGCCTATGCAGTTTTGCCTTCAAGTGTCAGTTGTATATTTCAGACACAAAAAATATAGGTCGCTGCTGCATCGATATAGAATGCAAATGTTATATCAGACGGGTGCAAATATTTTCCTCTTCTACATTTTGATGTGCTTTCATCTTCTCAAAAACTTTCCAAATAATTGGCGTATTGCGTTTCACTCTTCCTTCCTGGAAGAAGTGAAGGTATGCGAATGGATGCTTGGTATTCTACCCATATATTTTTGTAGGTTACAATTTTGCAGAAAATAAAATTTATAGGAAATATGTGAAAGAATGCGCAGGAGCAAATATTGTGTCAGAAAGCGATATAAACACTTTTGTGAATATAGCCTGAATTTTTTTTCTTTTAAACTTATTCTAAATATTAGAACATATAAGCATATATGTAGCTAGTTTTTCACATTCATACGACTCACGCCATTTTCCCCCACTGTGCACGTGGAAGGGTTTGAAAGTCAAAATGCTTTCACCTTTCCACAGGAGAGAGTCCTCTTTGAATTTAAATTTGGATAAATGGCCATTGTAGTTTCAGGAATTTCTCTCAATGCTCCTTTTCAATTTCAGCTTTTCCTTTCAAATAAGCAGCAAGAATAGTTTTCCATTCGCAACGTCAACAACATATATTTCTACCGTCACACAAGAAGATGCAATTTCGTGTTTTCATTTTCAGCTCAACAAATCATTTGAAAAAATGTGTTCGTCTCTTGGAAATTCCTCTTGTGATTTCACTCGCAAAATGCCATTTTTTCCTTCATTCAGAAAGCGAAAAGCGGACATTCAACCAATTTCATACATTTGAATGTGCACACAGGGTTTTGTGTTTGTGTGGAATCACCATTTTTGCACTATGCCAGCTACTGCACCGTTGGGAATTGGCTTTAGAAAGGAGAACCAACACAAACACTAACCAAAACACCAAAGAGATGTCATAAATACCGGCACATCTTTTGCTTCACTCTTGGCTTGGCACAATATATTTATATAGCGTCTTTAGGGCGTGTATTCCGCATTACTTGTAACTTGACAAAAACATTTTTTCTTCTTTTTCTTCTCCTTTTTACATATGTGCCCATCATAAACTCCCTCAGCTTGTGAAGCCGCGAGCATCAGCCGGTCCATCCAAAAACGCAATTCTCTTCTTACCAGTTTTCCCCTCCGCACTTTCCCACAGTTTTAAAGTCCCTGAACGATAACTGATAAAACCTTGTTCAGAGAAAGTTTTCAGGTTCTTTAAGAATATAACTTGGTGCAAGGGCATATAGCATATGCATACATACATTCTTACATTGAGAGAAAGCAACCGACCATTGTATTACATTACAAAAAGGCATTTACTCGCATTATTCCTGATTCAAAACTGAGTCTTTTCTATTTCATTTACGGAGATTGAGCAGCACTCAGGGAAATCTTTGGGAGAAAGCAGACTACATACGCGGGCGAAGGTTCCTTGATTTGATATTTGATGTCCATGATGTGACATTTTCTTAAGATTTTTTCCCTTTCGGCTCACACTTTTTTATTTTCAAAGTAAACCCTCTCCGACTCTCACAAGAGAACACACATGAAATCTTAGAAATGTTACTTTTGTGACTTTTTTGGCCGTTTTAAAATCCTCCCTTCTTCATCCTCTCCCGTCTGAATATTTTAGTAAAAAAAGTAGCAAAAAGGAGGCTGAATATAGGCATAAGTACGTAATATTATGTAAGTACGTGCCTAAATGCACTGTGGGACAAGTAGTTTTCTCTGCCAATACCATAATATAAGATGTTTTTCCCAGATGGTACAGAAGAAGAAAAAGGGAATTTCTAATATTACGCGAAGTCTCTCACAAGTTCCAGGAGAAAACAGTCGGTTTGCCTTTTCTTATTTCCATTGCATTTTTTTAGTTCTCACTTGGCTGTCGCTCGACACTTTTGGCTTATGTACGTTTGGGATAAGGTAAGGAAGGGAAAATGTATATTTCTGGTCATGATTGCGGAATTTTGGAATAAAAGACGAGCCATTTTATTTTACAGCGTCAGGCAACATCTCTCCAACTGAAAATGCTCTTTATTTTCTTCTTCTTGGAGTGAGCAGAGGGAAGGACGCAAGCGACAAATGGAAGTACGGAAAGTGTCACTGTGAGAGAAAACGCTTTGTTCATTGCACACATTTCTCTGACTCCCACTCTCACTTCTCGGCTCCAGGAAAGTAAAAAAGAGAGAAAAACGCCTATACACAATAGGGAAGAAAGGATAGGAAACATTGTAAATTGTCTGGTTTTTTTCTTACTTTTTTTTGTGGAGGAGAACCTTGTATGTTCTTGAACGTTGTGAAATTTTTTTATTGTATGTGCAAAAAAAGCAAAGAGAAAAAAAATCGTTCTCTGTTGGTGTGTCTGTGTATGGAGTATGGTAAAGACGGATCAAAATTGGGTATTTTAATGGAATCGCTACACATTTTCTTGAACATTATCAAAAATCCTTTTTGGGTGTTATACATTGTCTCCGTTACACTCTTCGTTGCCCGTTTCCCATAGGCGATCGTGTACATGTTTTCTTAACTTTTCCATAGTTCACTGGAAAGGCAAATGAAGAAGACTTTTGCTCAGCTCACATTGTTTAAAATGGGTTCTAAAACAGGAGTTTTTACCCTCTCCAGAGAAGCTTATATTGTGTTTGGTTTGAGAAGGAAACGACCATAATCAAAACAAGAAAGGCGTCATTTTATTTTTAGCATTGCCCTTCTAAAGTAAACAACTTTTCTCTCTCAAAGTGATTATTCCGTGAACTTAATTCCCCAAGATTTAAAACTAATCAAAACGTTATAAAATTGAAATCCCTCAGCTGAACTTTCAATCTTTCAATGTTTTCCGTGTCCCCAAAAAGTAGAGTATAGAAAAAGGGTGTAATTAATTTCATTTGAAATCACCCAGATTTTACGAGCATTCACGTATAGGACGACGACGACGACATCAATTATGAAAGATAAACGTAAACGAAGGGGAATAACGTGAGAGTCATGAATGATGACCTTCCTGTCCTACTTTCATCTCTCTCCGTTCCAACAATATGGGGGGAAAATGTCCAATTTCCCTTTCCATATATACCATAATCCTAGATGTAATTGGGGAAAGTTGACCTACTGACTTTTTCCTCTGTGAGTTCAAGACAAGGGAATGAGAGGAGCTTTGAGGAGCTGTGTGCAAGAAGAAGAAGAAACACACGTTGTGTATCATATATAGAACAAACATTTATGTTACTGGTGCTCAATGTTTTGGTAAGACTGGAAGAAGCAAGCAAAAAAGGACATACATTTTAGCTAATAAAAAGGAGTGGAGTCCGAACACTTGGCAAAAGAAGAAAAAGCTCTCTAAGACGAATCTTCACAATATGCTACCCACTTTTATTATAGTTTTTTTCCAGATAGACGTAACTGTACCGATGTACATACTTTATACTTTTTTGCAGTTTAGTCACATCCTTTAATACTTTACCAACAAAATATTGTTTTCTCTTTTTCTTCTCGTCTTCACGAGGAGAATGATACTTATACAGGCGGTACCTGGTGATCTTCACTTTCGAACGAGAGAATTGTATTTTTTCGTTGTTGAAACTCGGTTAGCAGAAGGTTAGATAGCACACGTAAAACACAGTTGTCTTTTCTCCTTTTTTACTTTTCTAACATCAGGAGGCAATCTAGAAAGTGTATACTTTTGTTCGTCCTTCAAAGAATCTTCTCTGTTGTTCTTTTTTTTCTTGCTCTTTTCGCTATCAAAATGGGCTTGTGTGCCATGAACCTAGATCTTCCAAGTTGTAAAACATTGTTGATTTACCCTGGTACTTTCTCCTTTTGTAGAGAGAGAGAGTGAGAGAGCCTCTCTGTGAAGAAGAAACCAGCTACCATAGGTTTTGGTGTTATTGTTCTCTCAAGTCTGGGGGTTATGCTATGTTTTCTTGTGGGGAATGAGACAAACATGTTGGAGGTATGGTATATGTAATGAAAACAAAATGTTTTATTTCTAAAACCTATGAATAAAACAATGGGGAAACAGTGCTCCAGATACATCTTGTAATACTCCATATTACACGAAAATGCGAAAATATGCTGGGGCGAATTTTGTGGCCTACTTCGGCCAGACTCATTTTGAAAGTGTGCTCTTAATTTTCTAATATTATGCCTTCAAATCTAAATCTAGCACAACAGTATAGAAGGCTACAAGATGAATATATATGTCTAAAGTGGGGGAAAGCGTGTTCGTTTTCGAAATATTACATTTTACCTTTGTTTCGAGAGTTATTATTGATGCCTTTTGAGATGTAGACAAAAAGGATTTCGAGGTAAATATAGAAATACACGCTACTTCGTCTCATATAGTCTGTCAGATACTTTTTAATTCCGAACCGAACATCTCCTTTCCCTATTTCTAAGTGAGAGAAAATAGAGCACTGCACTGAAACAGAAAACTCATGATGTTCTCCGTCTATTCTCATATTTTTTTGAAGTTTCGTCCTTTGGGAACGGAACAAAAAGAAAAGGAAAACACAAGATTTGAGATAAGGCATTAATATGGTCATATAACAAAAGATTATATTGAAGATACGATATAAAACACTATTATATTTTGACAGTAGAAACTTCTACTACCTCTACCTCTCTATATTTAACTCGAACCGTTTTCATAATATTTCCCAGCATATATTTTCCTTTTCTCCGAAGAGTCTATCTGGGGTCCATACAAAATTTCATCCCGATTCGACTTTTTTTACAACGAATTTTCTCTCAGCTCAGCTCATCCACTTTTCTCAGTGGTCGAGAGACCATAATAGTGTTATTATTTCTGTAGCCATTTTCCCATCAACCCATTTCAGCTGAGGGACTTCTTTTTCTTCCAACAAAAATTCGGAATGAAAAGATACACATATGCACACCTATAACTTCCTGTCCCATCATCCTTCTCTCTCTCTCGAAACTTTCTTTTTTTTCACCATCACACATGAACAGAAGAGGTTTTCTCTTTGCAAAAGCAAGTCAAAAAAACGGAAGAGAGGAGAAGACAAGTGGGTGAGTCGGTCACTCTCTTTGAGTTTTTCTTGTGTAATATCCAATGTTCAGAGGTTGCAACTTTGTCAATCAATGGGAGAAAAAAGTGGATATAAAAAGGGGGTATATATGATTTTTATGAGAAAAAGCAATCATTGAAGAGTGGAATATGTAATACAGGATCTCTTTTCATGGTTTGTCTTTCTCTCTCCCTCCGCTTTATTATTGGTACGGTAGGAATATACTTTTGACATAAGTTTTTTTTCTTCGTCTCGTCGTCCTTGGTTCATATCCTCCTTTTTATGTAAACCTGGGGAAATACTTTCTTTCTCAATCCGGTTGAAAAGAAACTCTTCTCGCCAAAGTCGGCAAACCATTGAAATATCGCGCATGAAAATAGGACATGGACCGGATGACGAAATAAAGAGCAAAAAGGAAAAAAGAGACGACACACTATACTCCTCCATTCGTATGGACTCTTCAGAGTAGTTGGTCCTCCTCGCACAATGAGCGAAAGCAAAATATATATATTTCTCTCGCGATATTGTGCAAAAAGTCGGAAAAAGAAGTAAATGCGCGTATAGGAAAAGAGAAAAGGGCGAAAGGAAGACGAAGACAGGAGAAAAGAGAGAGAAAAGAAGTTGTAAAAAGAAATTCAATCTGCTCCATGCTGCGTTCCGTTACTTGGGAAAAGACTCTTATAAAAAAGGGATCCTGGTCGTTTTTTTACCCATCACATCATCGACTGTATATATGGATGTATATAGCTGAAAACTGTTGAGCTATAATAGGTAAAGTCCATTTCCATCGACAGATGAAAGGGAATAAGTGAAGCAGAATAAAACAAGCATTGAAAGTAAGCTTACTTGCTTCTCTGATAGATTCAAGAAGCTCTCCTATATTTTCCCCTTTGGCTCTTCTCTCTCTCTCTCTTACGCCTTCTCCTATGGCTACACTCTTTTTTTCTCTTTCGGACGGAAGGAAACTGTGGAACTGGACTGGACCTGCTTCTCAGTTGACTAGCTTTGGCTGGACCTGGACGGGGTAGATAGGAGGACAAAAGATGACTCGGTGATATTTGTGAATCCTTAGCGAGTCTATCTTCTCCTTAAAGAAGCCATAAGACCATGAACCATTCTCCGATTTCGCATCATCATCCTTCGCCTACCTTACCTCCGTCTTCTTCTGTCTTTCTTCCTCTTTTCCCCTTGCTTCGTCATCAACAGGAACACCAAAAAGTACTAGAGGATCAGTCAACCAATTCTTTTAGTGTGGAGTGTTTTTTCTCTCTCTTCTTTTCGTCTTCTTTTTTATATTATAAGCTACAAAAATCCTTTATAGTTATGAACTTGCGTACATACATTTTCCACTCGAGACAGGTAAAAGTGAAGTCACATAATGCCAAAGGGAAAAGTGGATAGAACGTTGGAGACTGGTGGAGAGAGAGAGAGTTTGTTTCGCCGCTACAGGGGAAACAACGATAATCGGAGATGTAACGCAGTAAAGTAACTTATTTTGTGCTCTACTGCCCAACCACTTTTCATCTCATCGCCTTTACTATATACACTTTTCCCTTCTGAGGATTCCAAGTTGAAATTGAAATGTGTACTGTTGCGCACCAACCATGCCTTCATCATCATCGGGATCAACGTAAGCTAATCAAGGTTTCAGTTTCTCCAAAATAAAAATGAGTTATACTCCTACAAAAAATATTGTCTGGGTTTAGAATTCACATTTTGGGTTTGTTGAAAATTTCCAGCGAAGGATGATAGCCACATCGTGTATTGGAATTTGGGGTGATGTGAGTGGACATGTCCTGGTCCCCTGTACAAATACAAGCTTGCATTAGATTAGATATTTCGTAGCTGAAAGAAACCATCTGACAGATGACACATATAAGATCCTATATTACTCTTCTTCTTTTTCATTCACTTTGTGATGCTACCCGATGGCAATGGCATTTACCCCAGTTGTCTAAAGTTATTCGCTATCGATCATCGATTTACGGCAATCCTCCTGAACTTGGGTGCCCCCTCTCTCTCTTCTCTTTGATCCCTTTTTCACGAAAGGAGATACGATGATAGAAAGCAGATGAGTAGAAAAAGACTTAAAACATCTTCTGCCGTATTACACTCATTTTTTTCTTCTATTAAGGTTGGACCGGCTGGTTTTAGGCTACCTACATCCTTTATATCCTGAGCCTGACAAAACCTACAGGCTCTTTGGAGTGAGTGAGTCAGATCAATTCTTGTTTCCTTTTTGCTTTGTTTGAACAAGATTTATCACAATCCATAATTATTCTTGAGTCATCTTTTATTATTATTATACTTTTCGGATCCTTGTTGAGAGAAAATTGGACAAATTATACCTTGCACTAGTTAGCTCAACTCAGTGTTCTTTTTTTCTATAAAAACGAAAGGAAATAATATAACCCTAGGTTCAGTTCGGCCAACCATGAAAATGGCTTGTGAGCCTCGGCGAGGAGAGGGTGGGTGCGATGAAAATGATGATGATGATTCTGTGTCTGCGTCCGCCACTTTGAGTATGACTAAAAATGGAACATTGATCAGATATATGGGAATTCTTCTACTTTTTTGGACACACATACCTAAAAAATCTTTTATATAAGAATACAATAATGCTGAAAGGCCACGCACACGCTAACCGAGAGAAGAAAAAAACTTTTATAATAAAAGTATGCATGTCTGCATCTGCGGACAAAACTTAAACTTTTTGGTCAGTCTGCTCCATTTTCCCCTAGAGCTAAAGAAACCTCACCATGTGTCTATTCACATATCATCAGAGTGCCATTATCATCTTTCACTACCTCTCCCATTACACATTTATTATGAAGATGATCATCATCCTCTTCCTTTTCTTATTATTGCATTAATCTAACTACACAGTTGTGTGGTTAGAATCTAACAAAAAAAATCATATTAGATGAGCTGAAATTTTTAGTGTAGGTTTAGTGAAAAACAAACTTTGAGGTTCTCATCCGCCTACCATCCTTCGCCACCGATCTCAAGTCAGCCCTCGAGTGGGGAAGAAGCATGATGCCTTTTTCCTCAATTTCAATTCACTCTCCGGCTTTGTCCCTTCTAATTTCTTCGACGAGAAAAACTAACAAAAGTAGAGCAGAGTAGAAATTAAATCGTGATAAATTTTTAACCGCAATTACCCCGTGAGTGATAAAGGAGTAAACATCACAAGCTTTTTTATTTACTTTTCTAGCCAGTTTAGCTAAAAATATATCAAGATACTCATTAGCTTTGAAAGGAGAGCATTAAAGAATTTGGGGTAAAAAAATTGTGCTTATTTCCAGCTACTTATATAATTCGACAGGTTTTCCAGGTCGAGACAACTAATATTTGCTATGAGAGGAGGGGAAGATACCCTTCAAACAAGATTTTTTAAAGATCTTCAGTTTTTGGTTGGTAGTATGCATATACGATATACACTCATCGGTTACCCAACATTTGTTTTCACTTCTCAAACATCGATAACGATTACACGAAGAAAAAAATTGTAAGTAAACTAAGGAAAAGTACACACACACACCACACCACCAGGACAAATTCCCATCATGCAATATCCGAAGGGAGTTTTCCAAAGGTAAAGAAACATACACACAACACATGCCACGAAAATATTATTACTATTATTATAACAGCCCATCATCATCCTTATCCCTGTCATTATTCATCATCATCGTCATCATCTCCCCGTGTTGGACTTAGCCAGAGATAGTATATAATAGCATCAATAAAAAATAGGCTTAACGAAAAGTCTCGGCTTTGGCTTAAAAAACTCGCTCCAACTTCACAAGTCTAGAAGAAGAAAACATTCACGAAAGATTTCAAGAAGTTGCTGCATTGTCTAAACTTTATATCATTCTCATCATGCACGTTTATTTTGGTGGTGGTGTCTGACTGGATAAAAATCAAGAGTCAACAAGGGCGAGACTTTTATTGATACGGTATCAGGATGTACAATCGGGAAAAGTGCAAAACAATAGGAATTTTTATTATGATAATGCATATATGTATGTATGTGCTCATACAAAGAGTTTGAGTTGTTGCGAAAGAAAAAATCAGATTCGAATAAGCTCTTTTATATTTTTACAGAAGTGCCGATTATAATATTATGATCTCGGTGAGAGCATCACACACAAGATAATATATTTTTTTCCAAGATGGTCATTATCATGATTCCTTTGGCCACTTATGTGCATTTTCGTGTATTCTTTTTGGGATCTCCGATCTAAAACTATTTTTTGGTTCACCCATTTCGCTTCAACTGTCATTACTCTGCTCCTACTCTCGTGTATTGCGAATGCCTATAAAAAGGCAGGAAAAAAGGGGGAATCCGAAGAACAAGACCAATAATTTACTTTTTGAGGTAATTGCTACTTTTGAAGAATCTCTCTCGCAAACTATTGAGCTTTATCGTCTTTTGTGTGTGCATACACACATACCTACTCTTACAGGATGATGATGATGATGAGTGCGAGTGCAACTCACTTCGCATAATATCTTTTTGTGTGAGCCGTGCAGTGCCTTTCGTAATAATAATCATAATGTGGGTTTGTGTTTTGTGTATTTTGTATGTTGGATTTCAAGTGGTTACTAATATCTAATGTAAGAGTTAGGATAGAAGTGCATGCTTAAGAAAAAAACTTTATATACACTCTCTGACTCGGTCATCATTTTAAACGCATATTACAAAGGTTTTACAACAATGCTTACAAGCTTCATCATCATCATCATTGCCACCATCATATCATCAAACAAAACTTTAGCAGGCTGTGGTGTGGTGTACATAAGAAAAGTATCATCATGATTCATGACACAGTGTAACTTTACTACTCCTTTTCTCCCATCTTCTTCTAATCTTTTCTCCCAGAGAGATATTTGTTCGCTCATTATTAGCAGCATTATAACAATTGTAGCAGAAAGAAAAAAGAGTATAGTGTAGATGTGGATATTGTGGTAGTATGTCTCAAGTAGAATTTTAGGTTTGAAATGCGACGAGAACATGAGGAAAATAGTGGTGGTGGTGGACTTGGCGTTATCTTAAGTTTAGTTTCAGCTTTCAAAATCTTCCAATCTTTTTGTAGTCCACATTTTTACTACTTGCATCGTCGTCTCTTCGCCTCTTCGTCATCAGTGGAAAAAGTGCATCAACGCATCAGTAAAAATGTATATCTTCCTAGTATTTATTTAAACCTGTGTGCATGTATAATGCATCATCATTTCGAGTTTTTATGTATGTAGACAATGACAAGCATAGGTAGAAGAAAGAGACAAAAATATACCTACCAACTTGATGTTTGTACTTACTCCTCACTTTTTGTTATCTCGTGGATCTTAATTCCAAGACTTTTTCACTTAACAACTTCTTTTATTACCTTTTTTCTCTTGTTTCATTGACGGACGAAAAAATGGATAGCCTTTTTGCTTCTTCTTATCTCCTTAAAAATATGCGGTTATGTGATGCTTGCATATAACTCTAACTACTTGTAAGCTCAACTAAAAACAATTCACATCATTGAAGTTTAGTTGCGTTTTTTTTTGTAGATGAGCTGTTGCTGTTAGTTAGGTTAAAACGAGATGCATGTGAAAGTGAAGATAGATATAATGCATCAGAAAAAAATATATGGAGGCGATAACGAGTTATAAAAGGGAAATGTGGAAAACACATCTCATTGAAAAAATTTCAAGGAATGCGCCCATGAACATAATTTTATCCTGCACCAAGGTGGCAGTATGTAGGCAATAGAATGCAAAATCCTTTAAATTAAGAGATCCCATTACGAGGTTGCAAAATCACGAACCCATTTTTATGACAAGACAACTTAATTGCAAAAAACAGAGAAGCAATGTCCTCTTATATGCAGTCCTCATATGAAATGGACGTGGAAATATTTGCGAAATTGCAAAGCAGCAAAATAAGCTCCAGCTAAAATTCACATCCTTCCTTCAAAGAAAACATTTTGCTTGTTGCATAACTGTACTTGTGCAAAAAAACTTTATTTTCAACAACAACGGAAATTCAATACTTTTTTCCGAAATTCCAGGATATTGTTCAACATTCCGTAGGAAATCAAACTCCAATCTGAAGATGTTTAGTACAAAATGTGTAGGCGTATCTAGCAAACCTAAAAAACATCAACATCGCACAAAATGATGGAAATTCAAAGAAACAAAACCCATTGACTTTTTCGTCTAACCTCCTTCATGCTCCTGTGGAACAAAACAACAGCCTACACAATATTTTTTTAGCTCAAAGGAAATGGAATCATATGTAACTCATTGAAGTAGTTGGATGCACACGCCTTGTTAACTTTGCTCGGTTCCATGCCTTTTTCTCTGGAAAATCGCCCAATTCCTAAATTTATTTTCTGAATATGCTAATTGGGTTGTGAATCTGAATCCATTGCTACAAAAACTTTAATGTGCACAGCATGCTTGAAGTGGAGTACTCTCAGCCTGCTGCTAAAAAGTAATATAATGATTGCAAACTGTACGGCACACATTGTCATGTAGGCTGGATGTGAATGTATGTAAGCACACATATTTATTTGAAATGTTGGCAACTTTACAATTTATGTGTGTAAAACGAAATGGAGAAATGTATGTAGCTTGTTACATGTTTTTTTATCGTTTGATAATTACCTAGTGGAATGGTTCATCTTATCTATCTAACCAAACCAATCATTTTTTCTGTGGGTGGGCGAATTCACATGAGCTTGTTGATCATGAGCTGAGGGCATGATGTAAAAAACAAACGACAACAAGCAAATCAGGAGTACCTTTAAGCTTGAACTTCTTTTTAAATGAAAATGGGAATTTATACCACTGAAATTTTTACTCTTTTAGTTCACTTGCTCATTAGAATAATAACATCTGTGAATGGTTGCGAAAAAGAGATAATAATCGATTTATGCTGGAGTTTTTTCTTTGCTCACACACCTTGTGCAGTCCAGTAGCCTTATTACGTTACTTGCATTTTGCATTCTGATTTTATTCCCTCGCAATTCTGCACATATATTGTGTCTGTAAAAGCAAACCGAAACATCTGAAAGGGCCAGAATTTTGAGATTAAAAATGTTAGTTTCCTAAATGGCTACATCTGCACCGACTACATGATTGAGTTATAAGTCGTTCAAAATAATCATAAAGTTTTCAATGGATAAATTCTACTTCAGATCCAGTTGCATTCAAAAATGCTTAGTAGTTGCTGAATGTTCCATAAATTGCTGATGGTTTGTAACATCCTAATAAGATAATTTAACTTAAATTAATATTTATACTTAACTCATCTGTATTTCTCCTCATTTATCGTCTTTGATGAAATTTATAATCAATTGCTCAGCCACACAATTTGATATGTGCACAACTTGTTGCTTTCCGTCAAGCATTTGCTGTGGTGTATACCTACGCTAATACACACCAGTATTTTATATAGCAAAACAAGCCTTCAAACTTGAATGGCTTCTTCACATCTTTTGAATGTGTACGATGACACGTACGGATCGATAATGAATATGAAATACCTCATTTCTTTTCTAACTTTGACTTTAAGCCCACTTTGAATGAAACGCTGTGAAAAAGGGAAGAAGGAGAATCAAAAGAAGAAGAAGACGACGACGCGATATTGATGATAGGACGAGGGAAAAAGTCGTGAATAAAACTCTATTCTTTTTGGGAGACTTGCTGGTTTTTGATGATGATGTTTTTGGAAATTAAGGATTATTTCTGTTGTGGCTTCTGATACTCCTTTTGATGCATGTAGAAATCATACATTGATGATTATAGGACTAGTGGAAATGATGCTCGCGCGAATCGTCATGTGCTCACGACTCAAAAATGTGCATATGCAAAAGGAGCAATGTACGTACGTACTTCACGTGCTGTTGCTGATTTAACGTTTACGCTTTGATTCTAAACAAATCCTTATACCTATAATATAACCGAATTACGATTATTCTAACGCAAAAATGTGATACAACTGCCAGATGTATCGGTAAATGGCACATTCGTAGAGTTAGCTTAGGTGAAGTGAAACATATACGTAGTAGGAATCATTTTCGTCGTCATCATTATCTAGATTCTTTTTTTTCACAAATGAGAAAAACAGCTCACGACGAAGGACGGCAAACGAGCAATCTCGGTAATTCACTGATTTAATGACTGATTGATACGAGGACGAGAACTAGCTTTAAACAAGGTTTTGCAAGTAAAGCACAAAATGTGCATTATTAATGTTAGGTGCATGTGCATATATATTCATGATATCGTGTGGTTTGCCATATAAACTACTACGATTTTGGTGTTTGACGAAAGACTGATGATTTTATTATCTAAAGTGGAAAATATTCAGTGTCAAGTTTTGCTTTTTTTCTGTGCTAGTGGAATACATGTTGAACGTTATGAGAGAGAAAGAACAAAACGAGAATGTCATAATGTGTGTATACTTATGCATGTTGCCTTTTTCCTCAGTTTTTCTCTCTCTTTCTTTTGTTGTGCATCATTAAACCTGGTAGGAAAGGTAATGTACCGTGTGGATGTGGTAATAAAATCTAGGAATCATGATTGCTATCATCATCATTCGTATCGTCAGTTCTTCTCGTGAGCTCTATAAAAGTTGGTGCACTAGTGGTGCTATGGTATGAGTTCAATGGATGATGATGCTGCTGCTGCTGCTTCTTCTTCAAGAAGATGAACACTTGCTGGTTTTTTATGTGAAGCTCCCCAAAGCGTCCTTTTCTCCTTATCAGGACACGTAGAAACCATAAGATTGCATTTAAAATTGAGGTTAGAAAATTAGTAGTAAAATTGGTATGCAACTGTACATTCACGCATTACACATTTGCATATTTGTACGTAGATGCATGCAAGCTATATACACTTGAGTCACATTGTCACAAACTTTATTGTAAAAAGCTGCATGGTAAATTACATTAGAATTATAGGGAAACCCAATGGAGGGGGCTCGCAAATGGAGCAAAAATATTTCCTTCGCTTTTTGAGAAAGAATGTATTTTTAATTCACCGTTTTATGCTCGACTTTTAATACCAGTTCGTTAGCTTTTTGACCAAAATAGGATAAACGCGTGAAAAACTTTTTGCGTTTCAATGCCATATTGAAATAACTTTAGGGCTCTTTGCACAGCGACTTAGAATGGATGGGTGTAGACATGCTGTTTCGGCATGATCTTCCTTACTAAATGCTGATGGTGCGATATTGGATTAGGATTGTATTGCTTCTTAAAATTAATAGTTTTCAATCCATATACGTATACTATCTCTAGACCTACACCGTAGGGATTTCTTTATAATTTTTTTTGTAAGAGACAAAAAACCGAACGTTACGCATTTCCAGTTTCCAGCAAATCCCATGCAATGCTGCTGTGTAGTATCCAAAATACACCATCTTTATCAAATTTTCAGGTTCAGTAAGAAACCACTCTCGTGTCGTGTTTTCTTTTGGTCTTTTGAGTGAGAAAAAAGACACCGCACACATTTGCATTGTAATCGCCATCACTAAACCGCTCAGGAAGCGCATCTCATCACCGAGCCGGGCAAAAGCGACGAAGAAATTAGGTTTTTATTGTGAAGGAGAGAGAAGATTTTTTTTCTAAGAGAAAAAGATCGTGCCTCAACTAACCGGCTTTTGTTATCCTGAATATTATATGCCCTCCGTCTCTCTCCTCCGTGAGTCTTGGAGTTTTCCCATGCGGTGCGGACTTCTTGAGATGACTGTTGCTGCTGTCTTGCTCCTTCTTCCTCGCTGTCTGGAGATATGAGATACGACGACTCATGACGCAATAAAATGTAATCTGGAAGTTTAATTGGAAGTTCGTGAAGTCACTAATAAAACCCGTGGAGACGTTTTCTTTTTTCTATAAAACCATCTCACTCTCACCACAGACTCTGACTCCAATGCAAACTCTTCTAAAATCGTTGTGAGGCTTTCGCTTTAGCATAATCTTTTTACAAAACCTCTTAAAAACTCGATAATTTTAACCATTTTTCTGAGGAAAAAAATGCATACATCTTCCCACTTTTCCCACCAAAAGCAACGAAGGAAAAGGTAAGCAATAAGTGAAATCCTTGAGAGACTGCGTATACTTTAAGAGCTTATAATTATACAAAGGGCTGCTATGAGCATTGAGCATGAATTTCAATCTTAACCGTCATCATCATCATCACTAAACATGATCGTCATCGCCTTTGAATCACCTGCGTCGAATCAGACATTTTCAGTCATCATCATGCTTGTCCTTTGAAAAGTAGTCATCATCGGAGCACATCGCACAGCAGCGGCTTCCTCCTCCTTTTTCTCCTTTCATCAAGAATGAGAAGGCTTCCTCCAGATAATCTTTTTTTCTTGGACAAAATTCCGTCTATACGGTCTATACAACTGACCAAAAAATATATTAGAGATTTTTCTCTGCGCCCTTCCTGGATCTCCTACAGCTTCTGGGATGTGCACGAAATGAATGCTTCAATAAAAAAGAGAAGTGAATAAAAGTTTCGGATAGATATATGCTGGATTGGATGAAAAGCATTTTTGTCAACAATTCATAGAAATAGTTTTCTCCTCGTGGAAATATTCTTGACTATTAAGGATAACCAAATGAGTCGGAATGAATTTGTAATGCAATAAACTAATAAAATTGACAATGATGATATTACACGGAATGCATCTTCCCATTTTTCTCATCTCAGAACGGATAAACATAAAATGCATATTATTATAATAAAGCATGGTTTCTGAAGCAGTGTACTGCTCGTTTCTCTGTTCGTGCTAATAACGGCACAAATTGATTTCAGACATCAGCGTAATTTTGGAATGATGACGAAAGGAAGATTATGTATATATGAATGTAAGTATGTAGGATGTAGTTGAATGAAATGAGGACACTACATTTGACTCTGGTTCAGTTTGCTTCCCTTGCAAAAAGCTGTCATCACCACACCAGGAAGAAAGAGACACGCTCACATTCACATCAATCAGCAACGTAAAAAATAACGACATTAAGCTTAAAACAAAACTACAACTGGGCATTTATAACATCCACTCATCGTCAGTCGTTGAGACAAGAATCTGTAGTAAAAAAATATTATACAGCCAAAATGAGAAATATGTGGACAGCAGCAAAGTGTAGCAGAAAAATCTTCAGGCGCACTTACTCTGCCTTGTGAGAATTAAAGATGAGCGTTGAGTGCTCTGACTTTGTCTATATGTTCCGCTCTTCTCCGTCTTCTCCATGCAGTAATGTAGTGAATGACTTTTTTTGTAGAAGACCACTCTGAATTTTTTCTTTGTATTCCCCCACACATTTCGTCTTTCGCTTCTTTAGTGATGTGATGATGGCCCGAGGTATGGCCCCTTTTTCCATTTCGAGGTTTTGTTCCCACGACGTTTCCTCAAGTCAACCGGAGGCAAATGTACAGCAAGTCCGAGTCAGACTCTTCAAGAAATAGATGTATACACAGGAAGAATGTGTATGTACACATCATGAGCTTTGAAATGATGGTGGTGAGCTCAAATGAAATTAGGGGTTTCTTAAGGGTGAATGATTGCTTGGAAGAGAAAAAGAGAAGGATGATATATGTTTATAATCACATTATAGTTTAGTTCATTATGGAGCAAAATGTGCCATGCTCCTACATCAAAAAAGTATGCGAGCTACAAGTTGTAGTTCCTCCAGTAGAAACCTGTACATTGTCCAACCGACCTACATTCATGCAAGTCTGCAAGTGGGTGTATATAATGTTCATTATATTTGGTAAATTGATACTGGAAGTAACCATTATGATTACTACTTTACTACACATATAAATAATACACTGAAATGTACGGAGTCATTCACACAGGTTGTTAGGTACACAAACGTGCACATGTCATTTGAGCCATTCGCATTAGTAAGTGCTCACAGTGCAAGCACAGTCTACCACTACCATATGAGAATGATCGTCATCATAATTATCATCAGAAATCATTAGAGATTACACTGCATTGCATTACATCAATTCTTCGTTGCTCCTAACTCGAAGTTATTCTCATTTCCTCTCCGCGTGTTTTCCTCTTTCATACTCTTTCATACATTCTTCACATTATCTTAAATTCAATTTAAAGGGTTGAGGGGATAAGACAATCAAGCCAAAAAAACTAATCGTAAGTATGTGTTCATAAAAAGCACCTAGGGTAAAAAAATACACCTCTCCACCACAACCCCTATTGTTAAATTGCATGCCTGTCCATCTCCGATTCTTCGGCATTTCTCCTCTCTGCCATCTAATTTGGTGTATAACCTCAAGGTAACGGATTAGATCGGATTAAAGGGGGAAAAGGGAATGATTTATTTCTCGTTGTTTGTTAATTTAATAAGTACCTGTTCGTATTGTTGTCGGCTGTTTGTCCTCCACCTTAAAAATTCCAAGAACTCATGCGCGCATCATCTCAGTAATATGAAGTGTTAATGTTGTCGCTAATTTATTGTATTTTTAGCCAATTTGGAATGTTGACGTAACAAAAGCTCGAGCTGCATCCATGTGGTGTCATAACGTGTGCTCACTGATGAAATCTATTAAAACAATGAACCCTTGAGGGTACTACTGACGACATTACATTTACCGTTGTGAATTATCTTCTTGCTTGAGCATGACAGACAAATAATGTGTTTGATGTGATCAGATGAAAATAAATTTATTGACAGAGAAGGAGTAATTGCCAATAAACTTGCACACTCTGGGTGCACCCTCTCACAAACACATTCTTCTCATCTTATACACTCCAACTTTCATTATTGATTTTGATTAGCTGAAACAAAAAAAATTGTTTTCAAACGTTTTTATTTTAGAAAAAAGTAATGGCCATAAAAAAGTCATAACAGAATGACAATCTCTTCAATCAAAAATTCACGTTATTTTATTGTTGTAAAAAAGTTATTATTTTTAACGTTAGCTCTCTGCTGAAATACTGGTCCTCCAATATAAACATTCAAGAACGCGTCAAGAAGATCTTTATTTGAAGCAGGGAGAAAAATATGTGGATTTCAAAGTTTGATATTCAAAGACGAACAAATTCATAATATAATGCTTCGTCTCTTGAGTGAATAGTTGAGATATGAATCGTGAATTGGAATTAAAATCATGGTTTGCCAATTACGTCAAGCAGACCGTGTGCACACGTAAAGTTCACGCATTGTTTCTCCTACTTTTTTCCCAAGCGCGTCTGAGTTGCGTTCATATTTGGCTTGCGCATAAAGGTAAAATGACTAATGTCAAGGAACAACCCAAGCCCAACATCATCTTCAAGAAAAAAACGTTACAGTAGCGTCACACATAATGTGTGATGCTTAATGGCATAGATTTTTTCTTCGTCTTCAGCAGATCTCTTGTAACAGTTAATATTTTTTACGAGTATGATGATGACAACACACACGGGAAATAAATGTTGCAGAAAAAAGTGTACACACGCAACAATAATATTTCTCTTCAATCTTTCTCTCTCTCTCTTGAGTCTGTTCTCCTCTCCTTCTTCTGCTTGGGCTGATGCTGATGTCGCTCTTGTCAGCAGTCAGCAAGCATTAAAAATCCTTCATCATCATTATCAAACATCAGAGAAGATGGTCATGACCATCATTTGAATAATTTGCGTCGTGTCTTAATTCATTTCTTGTCTTGTGCATATTATGTGCATGTAAAATACACTCTGAACGATTGAGATTCGATTGTTGGAAAAAAAGAGTGAGAGAAGGAGAAGAAGAAGGGAAAAATGAAGATAAAACGACTCTCCGCTTTTTTTATAATTTGACTTACTGAAATACTTTTACTTGCTATAGGCATCATCCACGCTTCACGATCACAGCAGTAAGTAAGTGAGTGAAGTGCATTTACATACAATTTTCTCAGTCGTAGATAGTAGCTCTGAAGGAAAACTTGATGATAAAAAACCAAAGTCACGTTGCATTGTTGTGTTTTTTTTTTGTTTTTTCAGTCAGAGAGCTTCTTTTACTTCATCTCTTTTGCATATTAGTGTTCTTCACTAACACGATTTATGCCTTCTTAATAATAATACCACATATTTTTTCACAAAGATGGATCTAGGTAGTTTTATATGGATGTGTGTATTGTATTGTATGCAGCAGCAAGAGAAAGATTTTTTTAAAGAGAATGCTCATCAATGCCTAGAGAGAGAAGGGTTTGGTTCACACCTTTTAATTCGGTCGTGATGCCCCCTCGTTTGACAAAATGTGTTTTCAAGAGAAAGACGAGGATTAGTAAATGCTGTTTGTTGTCTACATGGTTGAAGAATAGTTTTTGTATTATATATGAACTACGTGGAAAACTTCACGCTGTCCCCAAAAAATTTATTTGGGATATTGAGAATTTAGAGAGCTTTTATTTTATAACACGTGAGTTTATTTCAACTTCCTCGTTCGCATTTTCATTTATTCAAAATCAATTCCAATTCGAATTGAAAGGGATTGAGAAGAGAAGATCGTAAAAATGTTATTGACTTCTTTTTATTTTATTGCTCCTGTTTCATTTCCCACAAGTAAATGAAGTGAATTGATATACATATGTTCATGCGGTCATTATCTTGTATCATATCAAATATATGTGTAATTAATATTACCGGATTACAAAAGATATATGGCAATAATCACGATATCCTCATTAACTTGATCATTTATATCATTTTGAGTGGTCTAGTTCAGCATCATCTCACGGAATCGGAGAGCCCAGAGAATCTAGTATGTCGCTATAATTTAAACTAAAAGTATTTAAATGTTTGTTTTGTGCAGAGAGTGAAGAATTTGCACTGCGTGACTATATGTCTACATCAAGCTTCTCTGTCAACAAAGAATTTCAAAAGAAAATGTAGTGAAGAATAGTATTGGAGACAGGCTACTAAAAACCCCGTCCCGCACCACGTTGAAATACCAGAATACCGGATTGCAAAGGAATTAAACAAGGTTTTTCCATTTGTATAGTCCTTCTCTCTCTCCGTGCCTTTCAGCGGCCCTGTCACAAGATTGATCATCGCCGCTGTATTAGATATGCCGTTGCCATTGTCGCACAGCAGTTCTCTCTCATTTCGCCATATCTCCGAGAACATGATCAACTTACTGCGCGAAAATGTCTGAAAAAGTGGAATGGAAAAGGAGGATGATGAAGCGAAGGGTATATAGATTTGTGTTAGTTTTGTGCTGTTCCGCGTCCGTCCATCATTCTTCATTCACAGAACCACTACCACCACCACTGCTCATTCTTTCACCAGAAAGAGTCAAGCCAGTCAGTCAGAAGCTGTGAATAAGTGGTTGAATTACTGCCTAGCTTTGCTGGTATATATATTTTTTGTTTTGTTGCATGTTGCACGAATTAAATCGAAGCATCATCTTGTCTCCTCAAGAGAATTACAAATGCTAGAAGTATTCGAAATGATTGAAAAGGATTAGTATAAGGAATGAGTGTTATCATAAGAAGTAGAAAAATATTCATATACGTAGGGGTTTTCACAATTCGTTGCCGGACTTTAATCAAGTACAACTCCTACAAGATTGAGTGGATTTTCCTCTCCTTTTCACCATAACTACTCCTAAGCATAATAAACATTTTCCATTGTTCCCAAGTAACTCAATACATTTGGCAAAAAAAACCGAGAGGAAAAATCAATGAATACTTGCAAAAATTGTCCGATAAAAAGTTACAAATAAATTTTAGTCATAC
>JAQFZW010001160.1:0-32064 GCA_034687055.1 Heteromurus nitidus
TGTAGTGAATGGAGATACGGTTTTGAAACCCAAAATTTTTAAACCTTGGGTGGGAACTGGGCGCTGGGCAACCTTAAAGTTTTCAAGCAAAAATCAGAATTAAACAAAACCACACACATTTGCTTCTGATGAGAGTATACACTCATATAAGTTCTTATTCCAAAAAATATATGATTATAGCACGTATGACTTAATATTTTGCCATGAATATTTAATGAGTATAAGTGCTTGTTGATAGCTGATTAACCCCCAGAGTCAAAAACATGATATGATGAGTGCTCGAGTTGTGAGTGATGAATCTGCTGATTACATTTGAAAGTAATTATTATTTTAAAAAAATAACGAGAAATTGCAAAACTGATTTGCATACACACTTTACCCAAATCATCTCCTTCAAAAAAACTTCCTTTTTAATTGCTAATTACATACATGTCATCATGCTAGCGAATAAGTTAAGAAAAACGTATAGTTGCGTCAAAAAAAAATTTGTTGTTGATTAACATGTCTCTCCACTTATCCTTGCACATGTCATAATAAAAATCAAAAGTAATTTAGCAAACATGAAATTTATACGTAAAATTGAAAGTACACATATTTAAGGATATATAAAAGTGCTGCTTCGCTGAAAAGAATAATATCCTATTGCGCATATCGTCTTTTAGGTTATAGAAAAAAATGCATTAACTATACGAGTAAAATATAAGGCAAAAAAAAGTTTTTTCACAAAAATATTTAGCGTATGTAAAGGGGGAAAATATTAAACAAATATTTGTGTGTGTAGCTTTTGATAGAGTGATGTGGCAAATCTGACGGACATATCTTAAAACATAATACGTATCAGGAAATAAAGTGAATATTTGTATGGGCTTTGCATTTAATTAAGACATTTTGTTGCCATAGAAACAGAAAAAAAGATCACCTTTGTTCAAACTCAAAGTAATTATGAGTATATGTAAGATCACGAGAGGTGGTTCTAGATTGTAATCGTGTTTTCACTGATTGACAGCCATATTAAATATGATTCCATGGAAACAGTGAGTTTTTTTTGGTGTGTGTAGGAGACGACGATTTCATGTAATTACGGTCTGATTATATAAGAATGCACACCTGTTCACGCCGTTTCTCTTATCAGATATTAGATTAGGTTTGTGTAGTAAGTAATAAATCAGAAGATTTTCGTCCCACGCATGGATTTCTTAAAATGAACCAACACCTTCAAGACAGATTTCTCTTCTTCGTTGTTTTTTGCATTGTTCGATTCTTCTAAGAAAGAGCAACAGCGCTGCTACTTTGACAGAAGGTGTGTAGGTTTTTCCTTCTCTCTCGTTGCACAAAAATGAAACTCCATCGTCCCCAACAGCGAAATAAGAGCAATTTATTGCAAGATTATGAAAATGTGCAGTGCATGCATATAACAACTTTTTTATCACTTTCGTGGGCTTTTATACGTAATTCTTTTTGGATATGACTTTAACGAAATCTTATCCGCGTATAAAAACTAGACGTTTTTTTTGCATAACCCTTAAACACATTATATAAAATTCCAGAGAACAAACATGATTTTTTAAGTTGTTGAAATTCGAGTGAAACGAAAAGTAAGTCGTGTGGTTCAGGTGTATAAAAATTACAATATACTATGTAATTAATACGTGTTTTGTAGAGATTTTTGGAAGTATAATACATGTAATTTTGCTAGAACTATATTAAAAAAACTTGTAATGATAACATGTATGATTTTTTAAATAACAAAAGAAATATAATTTTATTTGTGTACATATGTTCCGATTTTTATGTTAACATTTTTTTGTACAGGTTTTTACAGTTTTTAAATCACTTTTTCTAGTCCGTTTTTTTGTATTTTTTAAATTTATGAAATCTTGTAAATATTTGCATATGTTTTAAATATCTCGGTATTATTTTTTAGTGGAAAAAAATAAATGTTTCGACGAGCGATATTTCATTCGGTTAAAATGAAGTTGGAATAATATCATATAGTTTGTCGGCATAACTTAATATGAGTATATTCACGTAAGCGTCAGTTAAAAAAAGTTAATAAAAGCGTAAAATGCAGTTTGTATACAAAAAATTATGCGTGCTTAGTCGCGATGAATCAATTTATATTTGCTTCTCAATTATTATTTATTATAAACTTAACAAAACACGCGTTATTTTACAAGAAAAAAAGGGTTCATATAATATATGTTTTAAGGTTTCGGGAATTGTCGTTCAAACTCCTTAACCCGCTGCTCAACAGCCTCTTTATTAATCTTAACGAAATCAGTGAACGCCGCTTTATACGGCTTCTCCCCATTCTCCGCCGGCCCCAACCCATGAATAATAAACTGGATGAGCCCACTAACCCTGAACTTATCCCCGTCCGTAAGCAGCTTATCAGTAACACAACCAGAGCACTTTTCAAGCATGATCGAGTCCTGCTGGAGTTTGGTTAACACAGTCCTCAGATTAGCCAGCAAGTTCCTAGTCAGCCTCACCGCATGCTCCGGACTGACTAGTTTCGCTTTAGACAGCGCAAGCATGGCCAACTCCGTAAGGAACTGAGTACTCCTCGAAATCGTTTTATGAGGACCTTCAATCACTCCCGTCGTTTTAGTATCGCTCGTGCTCCTCAACAAACTGTACGTCTTCGAGACGGAGTACAGCTCGAACGCTAGCGAC
Organism: Heteromurus nitidus; assembly: GCA_034687055.1. Taxonomy (NCBI): domain Eukaryota; kingdom Metazoa; phylum Arthropoda; class Collembola; order Entomobryomorpha; family Entomobryidae; genus Heteromurus; species Heteromurus nitidus. Next base: position 2,677 of record JAQFZW010001160.1, read on the forward strand.
AGCTTCATCGTCTCGTCCGTTGTCAGTTTCTGAGTGCGGCTAATAAAACCACACAAAAAAATGATTATAAATTTCTAAACATTAACAAAAATCTCAATTTAAACAAAAAAAGCTACTCACACTTCCTTGTTCGTCTCAGGAATTTCAAAGTAGGTTCGGTCCTCAGACAGAGTAACAAACCCGGAGTTGTACAGTTTCCTGACTTTGTCGGTAACGTCCTCCATGCAGTCGATCCTCAGCACCTTCAAGAAGTAATCCAACACTTGATTCGCCTTCCCAGACTTGAACATTCCAAGATCAGGCACGTCCTTTTGCTCGCAGTTCCCGAGACCTAAAGTAAAATTACTCGAATTAAATTCTTTTTTTTCTGCGTTTTTCGCATATTTGTGTTCATGTTATAAATAAAAGTGTTTTAAAGCAATATAACCAAGTCTAACCGTAGAATATGACGCCTTCTTCCGCTAACGTAGCGTTCGGTCGTACCGAGATGTACTGCGTCTTCCAGCCAGGAGTGCTCTTTGCATGCTCGCGAGTGTTCACTTTTAAAATATTTCAAAACGTAAAATCACGCAATAAATACACGAATATATATTTATATATATTTTAACACCATCTCACCAGGCTCGTCTCCAAACGACCTCCCCTTCATCTTGCTGCTTGCTCCCTTTGGACCTCCCCCGGTCGTCGTTCCACCCTTTGATCCACCTCCCTTCCCACCAGCATCCCCACCCCCACCACCGCCAACCTCACCCTTAATACTCGCACTAACAGCGATTTTCCCAGTAGCGGACGCGACCCCTTTCGTCAACGAGCCAAGCAAATCAGTAGTAGACCCTCCAGACCCATGTCCCTCTTTCCGTTTCTCCGCCTGCTTCTTCTCCACATTATTAAGCAACTTATGAGCGACATCCGAGTACTTGACATCATTCCCAACGTTCATGACCAACTGAAGCCCTAGATCACACCCAGTAACGCCCTCATCCTGCTGCATGGTCGCGATTGCCTGCGCCGCAGGAAACTGATCCAACTCAATCTCATCACACGAGAACTCGTCTCCCCAGTCCTCAAACGGCGCCCCCGCCTTCCAATCCATCGAAACCTTAATCTCCATCCCCAACTTAACAGGCGTACCAGCCGGCCTCATAAACGGCAACACAACATTGATATCGAGCTGGAACAGCCCAGAAAACATTCCAGCGATTCCTTCCACGGTCGGTAAAACCAAATTCTCCCCACTCGCAATAATCGAATCCAACCACGCTTTCTTAGGTTTCGCATGTTTCTTCAGATTAAGAAATGGTTCGGAAGCCAGCGGCGAGAACAACCTCACCCACTTCCCATCAATTTTCGACCTTTTACAAGCATACTTTTTCATAAGGAACATTCTAAAATCCATCATGGAAGCGACGTTCCCCCTATCCCCAATCTTCATTGCAGGAATCTTGACCCCATTCAAAATCTCAGAAATAATCGGAAACTCCCAGTCTTTAAGCGAGAACTCGCCAAGAACATTCCCAAGTACCCCACTAGCAAGATCAACAGCTGTTTTAATAATCCCAAGCCCAATATTGAATATGCCTCCAAAAATCCCGATCAACCCATCAATTGGCCCTGCCCCTCCTGCTCCTCCTCCACCACCTCCACCTCCAGGAGCATCCGCCTTATCCCTCGAAATGGGATCAACAACAGCGACCCTCCCCCAAGGATTAACATCACCATCATGCGCCGCCCTGAATTGCAAGAATTCTTGAAAGATCGGATTATTCGGATCATCCAGAGACTCTGCCCCTTCCACAATGACTCCTTTAAACCCGCCCCCAATATCAACAAGCGCGTATTTCAGCGGCTTCTTCCGCTTCAAATGCTCAGGCGCCACATCCTTATGCCCTGCAGGAAGCTCCTCTTCCTTAACAACCTTCACACTCGACTGCATCGACCCAGGCAACACCTCAATCTCCGGCTTCGTAACCAGCGTATCCTCCATTTTCGCCCTAAAGAACCCTTCCGAAGGCTTCCCCTCCTCATCAATCGTGTTAAACTTGCCTTCCGTCCCTTGCGGCACACTATCCGCATCATTAAGAAGAAAATCACTCGGTACGCCAGGTTTCTCAGGAAAGAGCACCCCTTTCTGCGGCGCCCCACCCCCATCCGGAGTAAAGGTCCCTTCCCCTCCATTCTCCGGGACGAACAATGGTTCCGGCGACTCAGGATCCTTATAAAAAACCCCCCGCGTGAACTCATGCGGCAACGTCTCGCTACTCACCTCATTCATCTCCGGCGAATCCTCATGCCTCGGCCCAAACTTGTAGTTATTCGGCTTTTTAGGCGGATCCACAGGTTTCTTCGCCACCCCAGGCACCTGGTCATCCGCCTCCTCATCACCACCACCACCACCACCACTCCCTTTCGCAACTTTATCCGCAAACCCACTCGGTATCCAAACCTGTTGATCCGGCGTCCAAATATGCGGTTGCTTCGGCTGCACAAGCTTCAACGTTCCCGATTTCTCTGAAGGATCAAGTGTCAGCTGTCCAGCGATCGCGTCCCCTTTCGGAAAGTCTTTAGGCACGAACAAAGCGATGAGCGGGTCAGTGATTTTAGGCCCTTCCGGCTGCAGTTTCTGCAACACAGTCACTTTCATCGGATCAGCTGGGTTCTCGCTAGTTAGCTGCGCGGCCATTGGCGAGTACTTGGTCTTACTGTCGACAGGGATAAGCACGCCATCAACAGGATGTGACTCTGGAATAAAAACTTCAGTTTTTTTCGTTGTGATCTTGACACCATTCTCGCCTTTCTGATTTGCTCCACCACCGCCACCTCCAAGTAATCCACTGACTCCGCCCAACAGACCACCACCTCCTCCTCCGCTCCTCTTTCTCCTTCGGCGGGCATCTTTTGTATCCTCTTCCTTCTTCTCCTCTTCCTTCTTCTCCTCTTCTTTCTTCTCCTCTTTCTTCTCATCGGCAGCACCCTCCTCCTTCTTGTTTTCCTTTTCCCCCGCCTTATCTCCTCCTTCATCTTTTTTAACCGGCTTCTCCTCCTTCGGCTTGACACCATTCTCGCCTTTCTGATTTGCTCCACCACCACCGCCAAGTAATCCGCCCAACAGACCACCGCTCCTCTTTCTCCTTCGGCGAGCATTTTCTGTATCCTCTTTTTTCGCTTCCTCCTCACCTTCTTCTTTCTTCTCCTCGCCCTCCTCCTTCTTCGTCTCCTCATCACCTTCTTTCTTCTCCTCTTCGCCCTCTCCTTTCTTCTCATCGGCAGCAGCACCCTCCTCCTCCTTCTTCTTCTCTTCCTTTCCCCCCGCCTTATCTCCTCCTTCATCCTTTTTCCCATCAGCAACCGGCTTCTCCCCCTTCGGCTTCTCCTCCTTCGGCTTGTCAACGGGCGGAATCGGCGGCGGCACATACTGCCACTCATCATCCGACAAATAAATATTCCAAACATTCTCAACTTCCGGCGTCCCCGGAATAAACGTAAAATCCGCCGCCGGTTTATCCAGCACAAACGAATACTTCCCATCAACATCCTCACATTTACTCAACCTTCCACTAATCCCACCCGCCAAATTCATAGCATCCGGCATAAACACCCCTTTAATCTCTTTAATATTCTCAACCTCCTCAACCGTCTCCGCCATAAACACCGCATGCCCAGACGGATGCGTCGGCGTAAAAAACCCATGAGGCGTCTCCTTAACCTGCGGATTATCCTCATCCTCCGGCACAAAGAACCCAGTTAACGAATCCCCTTCAGCGACGAAAATATGAGGCGACTCATCAATCCCTTGAAACAAATACCCGTACAAAATCTTCTGATCCTCGTTTGTCGCCGAAGGCCTAGGTGGCGCCTTCTCCTCCGTCTGAGCAGGAGCCCACATCTTAGCTTTTAACTCCGGATCATCTTTCCTATAAACCGCATTCACACAAGGCGCCTCCCCAACAAACTTATTCCCTTGATCAAGCTTCCCAACGATCCCACTCCCCCCTCCACCACCACTCTCTTTCCCAGGCTTAAACCCTTCAGGCTGCACAACCCCCGGCTGCCCCAAAAACTTTGTCGCCGCACTCTCATCATCCGGATAAAACGCTCCAGGCTGCCCAGGAACCCCAGGCTCAAAGAACCCAGCCAAGGATCCAAGCGTCTCCGATTTAAAAACAGACCTAAGAAGCGCCCCTTGCGGAAAAAAGAACTCTTTCCCATTCCCAGCTCCAGGACACATCAACCCGAATATATGGTTCGTGTTTGAAGGGACAGTATCCGGCCCGACCATCCCTTTCCCTTTGAACCTGCCCCCATTCAGCGCCGACCCGATCGTATCAATCCCCATCCTCCAACCAAGCCAGAACCCCTTCCCAACAAGACTCACAGAATTAAACGCGAGCTGACTCCCAACCGCCGCCAACTTTGCAAACTCTGGCGGCAGCCCTATTTTCGTAAGCGTCATCGCCGCCCCATCAATCAAGGAGTTTCCAATTGTGTCCCACGCTTCAAAATTATTAAAAATTAATTACCTGCACTACATAACACAAAATTTATAGCATGTTGCACAGTAGAGGTAAGCTTCGTCAACCTGACAACAGCTCCTCCCCAGTCGACAGAATAGAGTCGACGATCCCTGACGCAGTGTCCAGCACCCCACCCAACCCTAAATCGTCAATAAGAGCCCCAACACCAAGAGCATCAGCAATGCCAGTGACCCCGCCGAGTAGCTCATGCCCGAGCGATAACCCTAGCCCAGGCAAGTCCCGAACAAAATCATTAGCGCTGCCAATAATATCGATGAAAGGGTTCAATATTGATGAAGCAGGACCAAGGAGTGGTCCTAATAAAGCGTTTAATGGCCCGTCTTCCCCTCCAGTAATCCCCCCTAACACGTTCCCAACCAAATCAGCTATTCCTCCAGGTCCAGCAACTGTGTCGATGAGTCCTCCAGCGACGCCCTACGCATACGCACGAAAAATAATGAACTTTTATAATTTATTGCCTTCTAATTTTTTTAACACATTGACGAACAATCAAAATATTAAGATTTATATGCTACCTTCGTAATTCCAGTAACAAGATCCCCCGCCCCTCCAAGCGCCTGTCCCGCCACATCAAGAATAGCACCAAGCGGCCCCTCCGGCCCAAGCACCCCGCCAACCAACCCACCAATAGCATTTAACGGTCCTCCTTGCCCACCAACCAAACTCCCCAACAATGCTCCCAAACCCCCTTCTCCTCCACCCCCACCACCTAATCCTCCACCTAGACCTCCAACAAGATTCCCAAACATACCAAGCGGCCCGTCCTTCCCCGTGAACCCGCCAAGGATATTAGCAAACGGATTACCACCACCAGCAGATGCGTTACCACCTCCTTTCCCTCCGCCAAGAAAATTACCAAAGATATTCCCACCTCCTCCACCACCTCCAAACATGTTCCCAAGGAAGTTTGGCCTCTGACCTCCTCCACCAGGACCCCCACCACCACCTCCTCCAAATCCGCCAAACATCCCACCAGGCCTTCCTCCAGCCTTGTTCCCAGCTCCAAGAAACGAGTTTAAAAACCCACCAAACCCTCCTTTCTTCATTCCCCCAAGATCGATTCTCCCTTTCAAACCGCCTTGTGCTTGTCCTTGCCCTTGCCCCCCACCTCCAGCATTCATCCCAAAATTGAAGCTAGCGCTAGCACTCATCCCACCCCCACCTTGACCCCCACCACCATTCTGTCGCTTAAACCTCGAGTTTCTCTTACTCCTCATCCCACCTCCTCCAGCCTTCTTATCAGCAACTGGCCGATAAACGTCAAAGTCGATATACAGGTCATTATAGTCCGTTGGATCATGCCCATTGTCCCCTTGAATGGGAATAAGCGGAGGTAGATTCTCGTCATCCACACCCCGCTTCACCAGCTCGTGATGAACTTGAAGTTCCTGCTCCACAATCCCCAAAGCCCTCCTCCTCCGCTGTTTCTTCTGCTCCTCGATCACGTTGTTGACGGCTTGCTCCGTCATCGCTTTAATTGACTCGCAAGTGAACAGCATGGTGAAGTCACAGTTCCTCCACCCCGCATAAAACTTCTTTGTCCTCTCGTTCCAAATGTCCCATTCCGCCACGCTTCGCACGCCGAACGCGTCAATCGCCTTTGACTCGTTCTTTGTCGCGTTTCTACACGAAATCGTGATTAATTTTTTAGCTTAAACACATGTTGAAGATATATGTGTTATGAATTAGCATCATCACCTTACCTAAGGAACACGAACGCTGCATGATAAGGCACATTATCCTCCGCAGCGATCCCAGTCTGAGACTTCCTTAACACAACAAACTGTCGTTTCTTCTTCCCCCTCGGCGTCGGTATAGCAAACTTGCTGTCATAGCTTGACAACACGATCGCGTCCTTCCCACAGTCTGTGCTCTTTTTCTCGAGCACAAGGTTCGCTCCATCCGGTTTCTTAGGATTGACGTACTTGATCGTGGCATGAGCTTGGATCAAAATCGGGTCGCTCGTAAATTTCCGGATATCGACAGACGTTGCCTGGATCTCAAGCTCCTTGATGATCGCTTGCTCGCGGACGCTCAGACTCGCGCCTCCTGTACCATTATTCTCCGCTGCATTTACCAGCGACGCGATCAATATCACGCTGAATAGGAAGGCGTTTACGCGTGATTCGATGAGCGGACCCATCATTTTTTAAAAATAAATTAAAATGCGTGTGCGTATGTTTAATTTGGTTTAAAAATTTCTGCAAGTGTTTGCCAACCTCCAACGAGGTCAATTGCGTCGAGAAAAGTGTGTGCAATTTAGCCTATATCCAGTTGAAAATCATTATTTCACGTAAAAATAATCAAGCGAGACAATTAACTTTTTAATTCATTTATTGGCCAATCTCAGGTGAAGCGACACAAAAGTTTTTTTTATCGCAATAATATTCTGATCGTCTTTTCATTCATTGCTTAATTGTACTGATTAAACGGGCGCGACCTTGAGATTTTATAAGCAATCTTATAATTGAGTGATGTACGAAACACGAAAAAGACGATGTAAAAATTACGAGATGATTGATCCGGCAATTTTGTTGCATTATATGATTATTAACTACCGACATGAATTGTCGTCATCCTGAGCGATTATATATAGAGAGCTCATCACAATTATCTTTTATAAACGTTTTTTTGGGGTAATTAAATCCTGCCGAGTTGATCTCAAAGAAAGACATAAAAAATGATCCAAGAAATCGAATCTGATAACCGATGATATCAACATGTTAGAACGTAAGTTTCTTCAGTTGATGTTTTAGGCTACAGAGACGTTTAGCTTTTGAGCGTTTAGTTTTTATTTTTATTCTGATGGCGCGTAACGTAAGGGTTTATGATATCAAGACGTATAATCAAAACATATATATTATCTGGCTAACAATTGCAGCATACCATGTAGCTCTTCTTGATAAATTTAGTATGCTATATACCTTCACATAAAACTTACCTGCATAAAGTCGAGCATGCATGATCTAAACGAATCTAAAAATGCATTTTTGCCAACATATTTTCTCTGACACTGGACGAGCAAACCTATTTTCTCTTTTGAAAGTGGAGCAAACAAAACCAAACAAGCTTTTACGTTCCAGACAGCTCTTTTTTAATAAAAAACGACATGGCCAAACGATATATCCATAAAAATGATAGTGAATAAATATTATTTTGTTAAGATGGAACAACATCAAAAAAAGGCTGAAAATATCAATCAAATCAAAAGAAAAAATCGATACATCTCATAAAAAAGTATTTCTCCATTCAATCGACACACGTGAAAAGAAATTATTGGCGAAAATCAGCAGCCACTTGCGTGTCCAAGAAAGATTTTTATTTGTCACATATATTATGCGATGTTGCTTTAACATGTTGTTTGTGTTATATGTGAATCGAGTCCCTCATTAAAAGTATTTGATACATATATTCTAGCATATGTATGTGTGTAAGCAAAAGTTCCATATCACTCGTCTGACAATGACAATCGACACAATCACTCTCCTTGAGTGCACTCAAACATTTACTTTTCTTCAACACGTCATTCACACATTTCGAGTGCAATCCTTAAGGAAATTTTTTGGGGAAATAAGAACATGCAAAAAAATATGTATTTCTGTGCAAACGCTCCGACATGTCGTCATCCTCATTGGAATTATATTGTCATTTTTTAATTAATTACGAACAAATGAACGACCTCTGAAGCATGGATTATTATTTGCAGCACTGCAACACACTTTTGCGATATTTGTGAGTTCACGGCAAAAACCCTTGACACGTGTTCATATATTTGTGTTCCAAGTGGGCATCAGATCAAAATGATTCAAACTCTCGTTTTCAAAACGTGTTTGACGTGTATTCAATACGTGTGTTTTAAAACAACGTGTTAATTTTTGTGACGAGGCAATTTCAAGATGTAGTGCGGTAATAGTAATTTACTAATCGTTTCAATAATTTTGTGCATGGCTTCGGGAAATGGTCTCCGGCTTAAATTCAATCGTGGTGACGACGACGACGCCTCTCCTCCTCATCCTTTCACTCGTCGTATCAATCAAGGTCGTAATCAATCGAGGGGACCACGTCACACATGACTTCATGCTCGTCGATTTCAACCAGAATGGTGCGAAAAGATTTTCACACTCAAAATATAATGTTCAACCGCACACATAATCACTCAAATACTAATTTCACAAAAAAAAATTCCAGGCACGGACATATTTGGCGATATCGACTCCTCCTCAGTGACCTCAATCTGGAAACACCACGTTCCCAACGTCCGATCACCTTTCCGAGCCTGCTACAACGCAACCACTCTGACAAATCTGATTGTACTCACAACCGACACTCGCCAGTTGACCAGTGCACTAGAGAACGTGAGTCAAAAATCATAAACAAAAAACTACACAACAAAAACGCGTGTTTAAAGAACCCACACGATTTTTTCCAGATAACCCAAGAAGCGTCAACCTTCACACCGAGACAGTCATACTGCCAAATCTTCCTGATCGTCCCAACCTGCAACCCCAACACCTTCACAAACCTCACAACAGAATCCTTCATCGACCCAACTATCACGAATCCTCCTCGCTTCCCATTCGATTTGTACAGCGACCTGTACATTGCGTCATACTGTGAATACACAGATTCAAAAACAACATTCCGTCTGAACGTCACGTTATGGGAAATGTACTCAATCAAGAACAACCTATTCACTCATCCAATAGCGTACGAGCAAGACGGGCTCCTCAACCTCACCACATTCCAGTTCGGGATAGGTTCGAAAGCAGTTCGGAGGCAGAACGTGCACGGAGTCACTGTCGCAGCTGCAGCGTTCCTCGACCCTGACAATGAAGTATGCATAATAGTTTAAAAACCTTTTTTGCTGCATTCAGATGAATTTTTGTAAATAATTATTTTTGCCGTCCTCCAGAACGACAACATGTACGAGATCAAGGTAATGGAAATCCACAACACAACTCGTTTCGTTTCCGGTCTCAGCGTCAGTATTTACCAGGATTTTCAGAGCGCCATGAATTTCACGTGAGCAATATATATATTTTTCAAGCAACTTGAGCACAACAGACCAGATAACAATTTATTTTTGCTAACAATAATTCCAGAGAGAAAGCAGTAAAAGTCTACCTGAACGTTGAGAACTATTTCGAAACGTCCTTCACATCGGACAGCTACGTGTTCGATATAAACCTGTACCATTTGGGAATCACGAAGAATAGAACAGACGTGGCTCAGTCCCTACACCCAACATACTTTGACGGGTATAAAAAATTAATGCACTCTCTTTAAACTATTCTCCTTTTGCCCCATAATACAAATCTAAAAATCTATTAAAAAATATATAGCGTCCACGCAATATTCCTCCAACCTTCCGGCCAAGGCGTCCGCAACATTTACATGAAACCCTTCGCGTTCCAAATGTGGTCCTCTCTCCTTCTCACTTGGACGACCATATTCCTCTGCTGCAAATTATTCGTGTACGTTCAAACAAAATTGTGGGTTGAGAAGGAACCTCATCCACTCCCAATTTTCGTAGAAACCACCTCATCCGCTACAAGAGAACGGGACAGAGCAAACGACTACATAATCCCCAACGACCCTCACCCTCCCCACTTTGAAGCGTTACTGTGGTGCATCGCCACGATTTGCCAACAAGGCTGGTACAATATCCCAAAATCGACGTCACTCCGCCTAATAATCCTGACCGGCCTGTGCCTCAGTGTCGTCTGCTACGTCGCATTCACCGGAAAAATCGTATCCGAGCTTTGGGACATTGCGAAACCAATAAACTCGCTGAAGCAGCTAATGTCCGCCGTCGATCATGTGTACCTCCTCACCTCCAGCGACACTTCTTTCGATGTCCTCGAAGGACTCAGCAATAGATCCCCCGAACTTATCCACAAAGTCCGGTTCAACTCGATCGACAAAGTTTATACGGAGCTTACGGGGAAACCTGGCAAGTCGTGTGTGATCACTTGGTCCGACTTTCTAGCGAGTTTCGTTCGAGAGAAGATCGGCGTGACGGAGGACGAGGATGGAGTCGTCAGCAGCGCCTCCAAAGGCGCGGATGCGTACATTTGCGAAACATTCTCGAGCTTCTCGTTTCAAGCTACTTCGTCGCTTTTTGTGCCAAAAAATTCAGAGTTTGAAGGGATTTTCAATTACAGGTTTGCACCTGCAACTGTACAAACGTTTAATTAAATAACGAATAATTATTTTTAACTGTTTTTCCTCAAAAAACGCAGAATCATAATCGGTCTTGAGCGGGGTTTCATCCGCCGCTACTGGAAACAATATTTGAGGTACACGAAGCTCTCTTGCGTCCGCACCAATCCCCAAATGACCACTCTCGACCTTGGCGATGTGTTCTTTGCATTCTTCGTCTGCTTCTGTGGACTCGCTGTTAGCGTCGCTCTTCTAATTGTCGAAAGCACCTGGAGACAACTCCATTTCAGGGTTTTGGCTCACTGAGAACTGTAGACAAACTCTGTTTAAAAAAATAAAGATCTTAAAAATATATTTGTCAAGAATGCGTTTGAGTGTATTTTTTTATTCGCGATTTTAAAAGCACCTTCGTACAAAGGTAAAAGCACCTTTCAAAAAAAATTTGAATGTTAGCTCCCTTCAGGCTCCCATCTGTGCATCAGGCATGTGATCGGTACTTGACGAGTTTCTCATTTTCAGATTATATTTTTTACTTCAAGACCTCAAGTCAACAAGAGTTCTTTCGAACTTAATAACTTTTCCTGCTATTTATTTCTTCAATTGTTCACCACAATAAATTCTGAAAATTACACATAAAAATTCCGATTAGAAAGTGAACATGGCGCCAGTCAGATCCCAAGAAAGAGTGGCACCAGCTTCCAGAAATGTTGCCTTTTCCAGTTCCAGCAACACACTACCTCACGAGCTGACGTTGTTCGGAGTGAAGCAGGAGAAGTTGTCCCCGGTGCCATCCCAAACTTGTAAAAGTAATTGCAGGGACGAAGGATTGTCGACACCGAAGGCATCTTCGTCTCGGAGAACCACCGAACAGCTTTCCAGCATGCTGGACATGGCTTCTCCTCCAATATTCTCGATGGATGCCATCACCGATGTTTTGGGGGACTGTAGGTTTTTAGAAACAAAACAGAATTGCATATTTTATTCTGATTTTAGTTTGAATGTCTGTGATGCTTGATGCTTGTAGTTGTGTGCGGCGACAGTCCAGGAAGTGACGACGAGTACAATGAGGCGACCTTCTCCTCCGCCAACTTCCTCAAGGACATTACAAAGATCGAGCAGCAAGCCCACTCTGTCGCAGCAGCTTTATTCAACGCAACCCAGAAAATGGGAGGAGGAGGAGGAGCTCAGCAAAGGCTCATGGACAGCAACTCCGCAATCCGTGAAAGTACAAGTCTACTTGCTCACATGGAAAATCCTCTTCTGGAATCGATCTTGTCTCCGGACTTGTCTTCCCGGTGCTCTTCTCCGATTTATACTCGTGTTCAGGACCCCCTTGAAGATGGAGACGATAACGGCGATGGAGCAGGCGACTCATCCAGTTCCAACAACGGGTCCGCAGCGAGTGACTCTGATTTCGAGTTGGAGGGCGTCTCCTCTCCGCCCTCGGATGATAGCTCTGACTCTGACTTCAATGTCGACGACTCGGACTCGGAGTATGGAGCAAAGAAGACTCGGAGAGCGCCCAAGAGTAAATTGAAGAAGAGGCTAGGCTTGCCTGCTCCAGCACAACTCGGCGATGATCCTCCAGGACGTCATCGTAAATCCCGAAAGTCTTCATCGTACTACCACCACAAATCGTCGAAATCGAAGGATCTGGCTGGTGGGCAGGCGGTCCCTAAACCCATCAGCGCAAAGCAACTGGAAACGATTGCGGCGACAATGGGCAGCAGTCCTGTCACCGTGAATTGGCTCCTCCAAAACTACGAGACAAGTGAAGGGAACAGCTTGCCGAGGGCACTCATGTACGGCCACTACTTGCGCCATTGCGCCGAGCTTCGACTGGATCCTGTGAACGCGGCCAGTTTTGGGAAGTTGATTCGCTCCGTGTTTGTGGGACTGACGACTCGTCGTCTGGGCACACGAGGTGGGTGTGAGAGGTCACAACCTCCCTCAAATACATACGCTTTTGAATATTCTGAAGCATTTTGTTTACGATTACAATAGGGTCCATTTCGTTATTTCTTAAAGGTAACTCCAAGTACCACTACTGTGGGATACGGATCAAGGACACGTCCATGCTCCTCCTTGAAGACCCTGATCTCAGCAAGAAGACGCGCACAAACGGGAAGAGGAGCAAGAAGACACAGATTTTGGCGATGCAGGGAGGCATTTGTGGACTTGGAGGAAACAAGGAGTTGCAGTTGGAAGTTGGCAGCAATGGCAGGATTGAGTACAGTTCTGTCAAGAAATATCTTGGGACCAAGTGCACCACCTTTCCGGACATTGCTGTCAGCGAATTCTACCTGCCCGATGGGGTCACGTATCAGGATATGCTCTACTTTTCAGAGGTTTACAGAAAACATTGTTTGGTGAGGATGAATTTTATTTAAAAAATTATTTTATGAGATCATGGAAAAGCTGGTGGTGTTTACATAAATCAATTATCTTATCTTCTGCCGTAGCATATTCTGGACGTTGTTGAGAAGTTTCAGATGAACCCTGACCTTGAACAGATTTGGCAACATTTTTGGCAGCGGAAAGATGTGCGCTATGGGACTAATTATATTGGGATTCCAAAGTAAGATCAAGGATATCTGCTTACTTACAAATTATATATATTGCGGCACATTTTTAATCATATCTTCAATCCCTTTCTCCAGGGCTGCTCTCATAATTCTTTCAAGAGTTCCAGAACTTCGGTTTGCTATCCAAAACCTGGACGCGTTTACTTATGATCAGATCCTGAGTATACTCATGCCAAATGTTATTGCACAGCTGCCATGTAAGCAGTTTGCTTTTTTCGATTCACAATTTACGCTAAAAAATTATCAGAAAAAAGGTAAAATTAAATTATAAATTAAGCCATCTCAATTCTATTCCCACAGTCCAACTAATGGAGGAGTATCAAAAGATAGCTACGTCACTGGAGAAGTGGATGTCCTCCGCCCTGGCTTCATACGATCCCGAATTTGTCGCAATAAAAATGGAGCTGGTGACTTCGTTCAAGCACGAGCTGCAGTCCTGGATCTCCCTAAATTTATCAGCGCAAGCTGCACGGGATTCCATGCAAAGTCCAAGCTCCATCGCCCAGCTGCTCTCCGACCTGAACCGAATCAATTTCCAGAGCGTCCTCATGGACGTCAAGGAGTACGTGAATGTGGACGAGATGGACATCAACGTCCACGAAAGTCTGAAGCGGATTTTATCCGGACCGGATGCTATCGAGCCTTGGTCAGTGTGGCTCGTCGGACTTGTCGATCAACGGCTTGGGAAAAGTACTGGAGTGCGAGCAGCTCAGGATGGGGACAGCACCGTCAGTGCCGTGATTAAAGAGTGTCAGGATCTGAATTTGCGGTGGCTCCAGTACATGTGAGTGTGAGATAATGTTATTTTTTTAAACTTTTGAAGAAAATTCAAAAATCATTGTTCGTTATGTTTCCAGGTCGCAACTTCGCATGGAGCTCTTGCTGAGAAGCTCAGGCAGTCTCGGAACATTCCTCTCGCTGGAGCTCCTCTTCTCCAACTTTCTCCTTCATTTGATCAAAGTGTACAAGTCGAGGGCGTTGCAGGTGCCGCTGGTCATGTACAGTATTTTGAGGAAGCAGAAGGAGACAGAGATCAATTCACGGAGGGAGAGCTTAGCTGGTAAAATGGCGACCAATCGATTCTTTGCAAAGTTTACTGCAGATAAGCAGCATTCACGAGGTGGGCATCATCATCAACATTCTTCTCCGCAAAAACTGGAGAACGTGAAGAAGGAGGAACTGGACGAGGTGGTGGAGGAAGAGGAAGAAGAAGAGCAAAATGAGAACGTTGCAGCGTGAATACGTACGTTTTTAAATTAAAGTTTGCCAAAACATGTTGATCTAGGTTAAAATTATTTTTTGCAATTCAAAGTGATGCATGAAGCATGAGTTCCTAAATCTGTGCTAGTTGTAAAATATATGTTATATTTTTGTATTTAAACTGTGAATGTGTTTGTACGTTATATATATGCTCCTGAGTAAATGCATTTGTCAGGGATTCAGTATTTTAAATAATTAGTGGCTAGTCAATTTTTAACCAATTTTATAATTTTAATCATATTAAAACCAATAGTGATGGTGTTTACATACAAATTGTAATGAATTAACGAAATATTTATCGAGAAAAATGAAGACCACGACGAGACTAGCTCTTAAGCTTTTATGAAAGCAATTTGACGAGATCTTGAAGAATTGGAGCTCCTTTTCTTCACACACAGATTCAGCTCATATCATCTCTAAACTACATTCTGTGACTGCCAACATCTATGCATTCCAAGAAATTTTTGTGAAAAACGTTTTCTGCACTTGTGTTTCCTTTTGTTTTGTTCACTCTAGAGGTCATAATAATGTCACGAGATAACGGGTATATATAGCGAAACGTTCTAATATATGCCCATCTCACTCGAATGTACAGTCGTTGCAAAAGTGATTTATTTTTTTACTTTAAGGTTGGATTGTATTGATGTGTTTTTACCAATTTGTGATGAATTTACAATGCATTGATGGACAAAGTTTCCATGTAGGACTGAATCATTGATGTTGATTTAAGACTACATATTATGCGGAATCATTACGAGTAGCGAATCAATTTTTAAAATGTTGTTTGAAAAACACGATTTTTTATTACATACTTTCCCAACTACATTATTAGCTCAAGGAATTGTTCTGCACAAATTTTCCGAGCGGATACACGCGTACAAAATTTAAACGCGATTATAATCAACATAAAATATTTTGTGAAAAAATATAACCACTGGAGTAGACGTGCCCGTTGAGAAAGCGATCACGTATTTTTTTTTACTTTTTCCCACCTCCATACTTGTCATTGTTCGAGTTCATTTGATTGGACCTGTTGTCCAGGTCAGACTTTGTTCCTGAACCTTGGTATCCGGAAGATCGACCTGGTCCAGTTGGCTGATGTGTCGGGTTGCATTGCTTCGTCCGATTGTCCTGTGCTGCGCTGCTTTTCTTGCCGTCCATTATGGATGTATGGTCAGTAACTGATGTGGGTTTAAATTTACAGGTTTAATACGAAAATTTGAATTTGTTTTACGTGTTTTTGGCAAATGGATTATATTAATTATAATCACCGATATTTTATATACGTTTACTTACAATGTCTCAGGGTATATGTGTGGAGTAGTTGAGTTGGTAGTAGTTGGTGGTTCGTCTGGAATATTTTGTCAAAGTCTATAGGAAGAGTGTTAGCTAGTTCCACTCTGAACCCAACCTTTTATACCAAGAATTTTCAAGTGAGTTTTCGAGACTTTGGAAGCTTCGTGTAGAACTCGCAGTTTTATCATTGAAGTGAGCATTCTTTTTGCCCTCTGCAAATAAAGAAATAACAATATGGAAAACGTTTCGCAAACCTGAATGTCACGTTGTGATCGTTTTACAAAAATACAACAAACAATTTTTCTTGGTAGTATATCATACGAGGTTTTGTCATCGGTAGACATGAGCATTAATAACAACAAAAAAGCTACACAAATGAATAACAATTATTTTTAACACGATGACTTATATAGTTTAATATAAGCGTGCTGTGTGATAATATAATATGCCCGTGATTTGTAATTATTATATAACCAGAACGTGTATATATTTAGTAAACGATCCATGCACACATATCTCTGCAGGTTCATGTGCAATGTGCAAAAAAACGTTTTTACAAGTTATCTCAGTCTGGATGTAAGGATGTAGAGTATTTTTTTGCAGACTTAAATCGTTTTCTTCGACTGATTTTTTTTCAATGGTACGGAGATTAATTATTTTCTATTATTGGCACCCTATTTCTATATTTATGCATTCTTCGGATTGATTCTTGGCTGATCTCAAAAAATGGAATTCGGAAGAAATGTGTTATATAAATTATGGTTTACATAGGTCAATTATATTATGCTGAGGGGAAACATACATGTAGCGTGTGAGATCATCATTGTTGCACGTGATTTTTATTTTTTTAATTCTTCTGGATTGGTTCTGATTGTTTTTTTTCGCAATTTGAGATGATTTTTATGCATTTAATATGCATTGATGGATAAAGGGCGAATCAATCTGAATTAACGCTTTTATTATTATTTAATCTCAACATTTTTCAATGCTAGCGTTAAAACTAAATTATTTATAATCATATGAAAAACATATTTTCACCCATTACTTGAAAGAAACTTGTTTAAATTTTTTAAATGTTTGAACACTTTTTTTATTAAAAATATTTTTCAGAATCTACATAACCTCATCAATGAATTTAAACCAAATTTTCAAAGCGGAGTTAGGCATACAAATATAATTATACTTGGTTAATCGAGAAATTACATATTGTTTTCACAATAAAAATGACCACCGAGTTATAGAATAAAAGTGAACCAGTTGAAAATAACGATCACTTTTTCCCACCACCCTCAAACTTGTCGTTGTTCGGGTTCATTTGGTTTGCGTGGTTGTCCAGATCGGACTTTGTTCCGGTACCCTGATATCCGGCGGCATGACCTGGTCCTGTTGACTCGTGCGTCGGGTTGCATTGTTTCTCCCTATTGTCTTGTGCAGCCTTGTCTGCAGCGGCTTGTTTGTCGTCCATTTTGATGGCGTGTATATCAAAGTTTCTCCTATTTAAAATTGAAAGGAAAAATTAATTAATTTTTTCCGCACGTTAATTATAAATCACTAATATTTCATGCTCGCTTACTATTTCAACTTATTTTTGATTGTATGCGAAATTTTTCTGTGTGTCCAGTGTTTGCTCTCCAGTGTGTATAAACAGAGTGCTGTCAGACGCATCCTTTCACGTACCTTTTTATATACATGCATTTCTCCAGATCTTTCTCAAAGACTTTGGACTGGAAGCTGCTGGAACTCGTACTAATTCGAGTTTCTTATCTCTTGCAGCACAAAATCTTTTTGTCCTCTGCAAACAAATAAAAAAATGTATGAAAAACGTTTTCACATAAACTTGATTCTCACGTTGAGTTTAATAGTTTTTTTTGCTAAAATGCAACAAATTTCCTGTTACTTGTACATTTTATCAGCATCGGTACACATTGTTAAGTTATATATATTCATATCTCGAGCATTAGTACGCGTTAAAAATCAAAAACGGTTTAACAAGATTAGAGGCTTGTGTGCACATACGAAAAGAGAGGTGCATACGACGTATAATCGTAAAAGTATAATCGTTGTAAAAGAGTCAGTATATAGATAAAGAGTGAAATTAGGAGAGTAAAGGATCCAACGACTTAAATAAAACTAATAAAAGTCAGTCTAAAAATAAGCCCGTGATCTCACCCTCTTTTCTCATGTTTATTGTAGCATTACTAATTTTGCACACTTCTCTAATATATATTTATAAAATTTTCAAAAGTAACATGAACGCTGATTGCAATTAAAATAAAGCATTTTTTTCTCCAGGTTTCTTAGTCCGTTTGCAGTATATCGTCATTTCACACACCCTTTTTACGGATTTTTTTCTCGGTTAGATTGGTTTAATATTTCATGAAAGTACAAGAGGAAATGAAATTGCAGATAAAAAAATGTATGAGTCATTCGTATATTCATAGTGAACTGGGTTCGGGCATACACACAACTTGTCCCGTTTGGTTAAATGTAAAAAAAGTACACTTGAGAACACATGCATTTATGCATACAGCCAATATGTTACGTGCATTTACATGAGCACATGTGAGAAAGAGAGTAGATCAGCTGCAACACACACACAGGACATTGGATATACTGGAACACCACTATCAACTAACTCCAAGATTAAATATTTTCTCTCTCTTTTTGATTTATACTTAAAAATAAACCTAGAATTGGTCCAGCACGAGTGTGCATGGATTTAAGATGCATACAACCCAAATACTTTGATATATTGATTTTGTACTCGATCACGTGTTAAAATATCGTAATAATATCATGCGATAAATCAACCCACGTTAATCAAGCGTGTAAAAAAATTTTGTTTAATGTGTTAATGTGACCGGCGGATAGCAATTCACTGCTATTAATTTATTTCGAAATAACATGAGTTTGTGCTCGAGTATTTTGCAAAGGACGAGAAATGGGGTGGTGTTTTCGAAACACTCAAATTCACTGGTAAAAAATTGTGTACCTTAAACTTTAGTTTTTTTAAATTTTTGGGAGAATATTTATTGTATTTTGTCTATAATAATTTTGAAATATATTCTTAATCCTTTTTCAGCAGCGATGCTTCAAATCTCACGACTCTGCAGCAGCGGTAGCATCAGCTGATCCGTTGGAAAATACTCCAGCAGCAGCTGATAATCTGAGTGCGGCGGAGAAGGTCAAAGCGATAATCAGGGATGGACCGGATTTTGGGGATTTCGTTTCAGGGGATATTCCTCAAGGAAGCAAGTGGGCGGATTATCAAGGTTCGTTGTATTTTGTATTTTATTTTTAGTTTTTTATTGGCATCGGGCCCTGGATACGTGTGGTGTGCGAGTAAAACTTAAAAAAAAAATACTTTATTAAATTTATTCAGGTAAACTGAAACGGGAAAAGGGCGAAGCGGAACGACTAAGACTTCCGCCATGGTTAAAAACCGAGATCCCGATGGGCAAGAACTACAGTCGTTTGAAGGAGACACTCAGAGGACTCAACTTGTCGACAGTGTGTGAGGAGGCTCGATGTCCGAACATTGGAGAGTGTTGGGGAGGAGGACCCGATCATACTGCTACCGCTACGATCATGGTATGTAATTGCCAGATGAAACTTTTTAACACATGAATTTGTAAAATAAAGGCTTCAAAATTTATTTCTCTGCTTGTAGCTAATGGGCGACACGTGCACCCGAGGTTGTCGCTTCTGCTCAGTGAAGACTTCCCGAGCGCCTCCCCCACTTGATCCAAACGAGCCAGAGCATACAGCAAAAGCTATCGCCGCTTGGGGACTCGACTACGTTGTCCTCACTTCCGTCGACAGGGACGATATCCCCGATGGAGGATCCGCTCATATTGCCGAAACCGTACGTCACCTGAAGGTACACATCCCTCGGTTGCTTGTCGAGGTTCTATCTCCAGACTTCAGGGGAAACAATGACCACGTGACGACAGTCGTGACATCGGGACTCGATGTGTTTGCACACAACATTGAGACAGTAGAAAGGCTAACCCCGTTCGTCAGGGATCCAAGGGCAAAGTACCGGCAAACGATAGACGTGCTCAAGCATGCGAAAACAGCGGATCCGAAAATCGTCACAAAATCGTCGATCATGCTTGGCCTTGGGGAGACGGATGACGAGGTGCTGCAGACCATGAAAGGTAAACATTTTAATGATTTTTTGGCAGATTTATATTGCGCAAGAAATAAATATTCTTGATATTTGTATTTCAGATTTACGTGAAGTTGGCGTCGACTGTCTCACCCTCGGCCAGTACATGCAACCGACGAAACGGCATTTAAAAGTCGTCGAGTACGTAACCCCTGAAAAATTCCAGCACTGGGAGGTCAAAGGCAAAGAGCTCGGGTTTCTATACACCGCGAGTGGACCTCTAGTCCGCAGCTCATACAAGGCTGGAGAATTCTTTATCAAAAATATAATCGAGAGCCGTGCTACTACTACTTCTTAGATCTGATGAGAATATATGGAACATACTCGAATATATGTTTTTAGTCATTCTTCAAATAAAATTGATTGACGTATTTTTTTCATATAAAAATTTTCTCTCTTTCAACGATTTCTCATTTTATTCGAGTATAACGATATATACTTGGTAAAATAAATTATATGTCTTTATAATACGATAACATATACTTCATAATACTCCATAAAACGTTTTTAAATTAAGTTTAAAACGATAATATATGTTGCCCGTATATATTACGGTCGTTCATAATATTCACACTCTCAGCGTTTATATGATTACGATTATATTAGAAACTCAACGAGGTACTTTAATCTTAAAAGTTAATTTATAATTTAGTGACTATATAAATTCATAAAGTTCCGAAATCAGTTTTATTATTTTGGTCCGTGTTTCTTCAAATGTGCATCAGCGGGTCATGCGGCTTCCTGTCTTTGTACGCTTTTTTCCAGATCTCGCAGAGGCAGACGGTCGAGTGGAATCTGTAAAAGATGGCTAGTGGCATCGATATGTCCGTTATTATCGTCCACGCCCAAACTCCGTAAAACCTTAAAACAACCACAATCAATTAATTATATTTTCTCATCAACCCAGTTAATCAAAAAATCATATTTTGCTCCCCCAAACCTGAGGAGATGCGGATGACTGTCTCCCCTCGACTTCTCCAGCGCGTTGACCAGCCACATGGCGAGATTGGTGACGAGAAGGAACGTGACGATTTCCCTTCCAGGCTTCCTCCTCCCCAACTCGGAGTTCGGGACGACACGCTTCGACGCGTCTAAAATGAACAGCGTCTGGAGAACGAGTTGGATGAGGCAGAGGAGCGGCGTCATCAGGATCCACAAGTTTGACTCTAGCGGAGTGAGGTGGCCGCCCACGATGCAGAACACGTTGAACATGAACGACCCAGACTGAGCGACAATCAGCAATATATTGTCCAGCTCGAGATTCTTTCCGCTCTCGTAACGCAGTTGGCGCATCTTCACAAAAAAATCAATCATTTGATTTAAAAATACCCAATTCTTAGGATTAACTCCAAATTAAAGCGCATAATTAAGTATATCTACCTGACACATTCCAATGAGAACAGCAAGCGTTGAGACGGCATAAAGCGTGATCTCTGTCATGTTGACTTCCCAGAACGCAAACTCCATGTGCTCGTGGTGCTTCATGAGCACAAAATTGAGGATGAGGCTCATGATGGTGAACACGAGGAAGAAGATCCCGATAAACAACCCTTTATTCGACCCGGCGCAGTCAACCGTGTAGTGATGCACGTTGCGCGCTTCAGTTTGCTGTCAAAAAAATGTTTCAAAAATTTCTCAACCTAATAATTTAACAAAAAACTCGAAATATTTGTTTAAATCCATATTAATCACACATTCATGTTGGACGCTCCACTCATGGTCCTCTTGAGCGTAATTTGCCTGGCCCTCCTCTTCGCCATGCTCTTCCACATGACGTAGCAGATGGCGGCGCAAATCAGCGAGTACTCGATCGTACACGGAAATAGAAACGGACTCGCGCTATTAACCAACGACCCCATAATATTCTCCCTGGCACACTCATAGATCGAGTGCGGCCCCTTCAACCCCCGCTTCAACCTCGTCAGCACTTCATGCCCATTCCCAACAATCGCATTCGCCGTCTGATTGACAACACTGAGAAAGATATCCTTATCATCCTTATGATAATGTATAATATTGCTCATCGTATCATCCTCCTCCACCTCATCGCTCTGAATGAGCGCAGACGCTATCGAATTATGATGCGGGGACGACGCAGCCGCAGCTACCACCATATTATGCTCCTCAAGCTTCTTCGGCTTCCCGTAATAGTTGAGTCCATGCCCGACCGTGATGGTGTTGTTCTCCGGGTCATAAAAATGCAGGATCTCGTGTTTCGTCTCTTGGACAAGGACGTTCAGCCAAACGCATAGGTTCGTCCCGATGAGGTGCATCAGCCCAAACTGCTTCACCCAGCTCACCTTCGACACGGACATGCGCGAGTTGAGGAAGATAAAGTACATTTGCATGAACGTGAACACGATGCGGACGACGGGAGTGATTGCCTGCAAGTAGCTGTGGCACTTTGTGTCCGGCTCCTGCTCCAGGAACTGACCAAACTCCAAACAACTGTAGATCATGCTTCCAACGCCGAACGCTACAAACAAAAAACCACAAAAATATATTAATTACTCCTCCTGAATCATTTATTTTTAAATTTTAAATGCAACCCAACTGACCAACAGCCCCCATCCTCAAGTAGAAGCTCCCGAAATGACTCCTCTGCCCATTGGAACTATCATATTTCCCCGACTCGACACTCTGCGTCCTCGACAGCTTCCCTTTACTCGACTTCCTATCATCGCTCTCATCACTCCCCCTCCCCCGCTTAATCTGCTTCGCCTGCCCATTCATCGGCAGAACCCCACCATCATGCCCCGGCACACTATTAATCGTAACGTGCATGTTATGCGGATGATTATGAAGATGGTGATTAATCGGCTGTATCACAATCGCCGGAATATTATTCTGCAAATGTCTCGTCAACAGAGGCGACTTGCTCGGCTCCTCATGAGGAAGCGGCGACAACTTATCGTCAGAATCCTCCGAATGCGTCTCATCTTTCTGACTCAGCGCCGATGTTTCTCCAGGCTCGCTGTCATCAATATCCTCTTCCTCATGATCATCATCATCATCCTCGTCCTCATCCTCATCATCATCATCAGCGGCTTTGCAAATGTCGTCGTCGCCATGATTCTCCGACCCGTCCGTCACCGACTTGTTGCTCGTCGCCGTGTTCAGGCGGGATTTTATCGAGTTGACGCCTGGAGCAAAGAGTAGATTTATTTATTTAATAAAATTTATTGATGAAATGTAAATATGACTATGAATTGATTAAATTACGCTTACCCCTCGTAATCTCCTTTTTAGCCCTCTGCTTGATAACGAGGGAGAAGAGCCAGCCCATGAACAGGATACTCACAAAGTACAGGTACAAATAGAAACCCTACAGTTAAGGGAAAAACATACATAAAAACATCCAGGTAACCACGAGTGAAAGATTTTAGATCCTCATGTAACCCCTGTGCCTTTTATAGTCAATCAAATCTTGTAAAAACATATTAGAAATGAATTTTAGTGCATATATTTTTTGGCATCTTCCACCAACGTTTTTCTCTCTCGTAATTAGTTCATGCATCGATTCATTTTATATAACTCAAAAGCAAAACAAAATGTGTTGATGTGCGAATGCATGCACAGTTCATCAAAAAAAAAGAGTATCACACGCCCAAAGTATGCAGCTGCAAGAACTATTTTTAAAACATAATAGAGCTCTCTGCAATGGTCAATAATATTGACGTTGTGACCAGTTTAAACCGCTTCAACCAGCTACGTGTTTTAAGTAACCGCTCCCCAAATATACGACTATATGCTTATATAGCTTAAACGTTTTAAAAGAATGTCTAAAAGTTCATCATTCATCGCCAGTTTTATTTTTCGCCACACTTGTTTCGTGAAGTGTAACTGCACATAATTTAAAACGGATATACTTGTTCAAGAAAAAAAAACACTCTGACTTGCTGCATATGCTCGTCATCATCATGAGCACCACAGATCCCAAGTCCAAGACTCATGTACTCATTAGTATGCAAATGCCACTTTGGAATTATTAACGTACGCAGCAGCAGAAGAAAATAAAATTTTAAAAAATGAACTTGCGAAACTTTTTTTTGACAATACATTTAAACGAAATGATTTTTACGCTGCGTTCTGCAAAATATAAAGACTTTTATCATGTGCTCATCACATGCACAGAGAAACTGACTGTGAGACGTGGTGGTGTGCATCTGCGTGTGTACCTAATTAAGAAATATTGTACGTCTGGAGAGAGAGAAATCTAATATATAGTTAAAACCGTTTAATAGTCTTTTACATAAACCACGACATAATTATTGTTTTGACATAATCAGGCAATAAAATTTCGAAAAATTATTCTTATGAAAACAGGTTTATGTGAAAGTGACAGGGTATTTCTCTCCGATCACAAAAAAATATATATAGATAATGCCATCCAAAAGGCTCACAGAGGGGCATTGTGAGACTGTACTGAAGATTATACGTATTAAATATATAGCGTCTATGGTGAATAGTAAGATTTGCAGTTAACAATATATTCCTCTGTATTTATAATTACGTGAGCATGTGAGTGGCACGTTACAAAATAATGTTCCTGCTCCAAATCAATTATCATTCTCTAAAAATCTCAATTGCTAATTGCCAATTACACGGTGGTCAGAAAATAAAATTCAGACTACTCTTTTCGTCTCATTCTGCTTTCTTGCTCTTCCATCGAAGAAGAAAAGTGCAGCAACATAATTCTCTCGGTGTATGTTAAACGTGTTTGGATGAAGATATGATATGTTTTTTTGGACAAGAACTATTGAGCATTGTTAAGATAAAAAGTCTAAATAGTTGGAGAAGTGGTGATAATTGAAGTAAATTCTTTTAACACATGATCATGTTCATGTTGAGAAACTTAACAGGATGTCAAGATGAATATTATATTGATGTTTTAATAAATTTTCATGTGCACTTACGTCGTAGTATGCAGGTGGCACGTACGTCGAAATTACTTCACTCATGGGAAATGCGATGCCTGGATATATAAATCATATAAAAATATATGTGATAATTTGGAGAATTGAAATAACATTGGTCACGTGAAAAATTAATATTATTATTGTGCTCAGTTATGGGTTATTGGTCAGGCCCAAGGTTCTCCAGCATAAATTAATTGATTAATAAAACATTTACCCATTACGACGAGGAGTTTGGCGTACAATGCGGATAGCACGCTACCGAGACTTGCGCTGCAAAACACATGTTTTAAATGTTGCAAATTAGTTTAATATAATTTTAGTTTAAAGTTGAAATTTAACGAATTATCATGTCTCACTTTCCATGCTGCCTCCAAACAGCAGGATCAATGGACATTCGTCTGAGTCGTTGTGGAATACGAGAATGAGTAGTAGTATGATTTGCTTCACCGTCTAGATCTCCTCCTTCGCCTGGGGCGAATGTCGTCGACTTGAACGACTTTGGGAATATCGGACCACCACCTGCCCATCTTTGTAATAAATTTACGATTTATTATATAACGCAAATGCGCAATTTATTACGGTGTTTATAAAAAAAAACATATAAATCAAGTATCCAAAAATTCCCAAACATATACTCACCCCGGAAGAGATCCTGATCTAATTCTCTGAATGATCACAGCAGCCGAGTTCCTCCTCCCTTGAGCGAGCATCGACTCGATTTGCGAGCCCCACTTCCCATACCTTCCACCGGTGGTGGCGCCGGGTGACGACGCCGACCCGTTTCCAGACATTTTCCCCCACAATTTCCCCCAAATTTATATAAATTCCGTTGAAAAGCAAGTTAGAAAAAAACAATTCAACACAAAAATATTATCCCACTTTCTCACAGGAGAAAAACCAGAAAAAAATCCCGTCTATTTCGTTGTCAAACCCATCATGTCCCAAAAACTTATTTAATCGAGAGTTGTGAGTCTGTAAGCATCCGCGATGAGTTCCTACGTCGCCTGCCACTCACCAACTGCTGACGACGCGGTGGTAATAATTGTGTCTGGGAAACTACTACTCTCTCAAACTCTCATCACCACACGGGACTCGGCAATATTCATTCCTTTTCGGCCATGGACCCAATTTTCATTACATATTTCTCTCTCTCCTCCGCTCACAAATCCATAAACTTTTTTAAATAAATTCAGTTTAAAAAAACTATCCTCACCGCACAATATATATTAGCGGATCACCAAAGAAAATCGCTTCAGGTACGTATATCACGTCTATATAAACATAAATACGATGCTACAACGTGCATGATATAACATCTCTTCTTCCTCGTTCCATAGTCCATAATAATCTCGACGTAGTTAATTCTCCGAGTTCACACCTTCAGGTCATAAAAACCCCCATCACCCAATCACCGAGCCGCAGATCACGGGTTTGGTTTTAAACGTAACAAAATAACAAAATTGCATGACCAAAAGAAATTTAATATATATTCAGACTTCAAACATATTTGACATATATGAGACAATGCACTAATCACTCAAGAGTTGAAATAGAGGTTTACGAAACAAAATCATGATTCATTCATGAATTATTTTCCTCCGAGTACGTGTGCACCGGTCGCCCTTACACACATCGTTCTCATTGCAAAAACAGATGCCTTTCCAACAACAGAACCACGATTTTTAAAAAACTCTTAAATTCGATTATATAATTCTTCCCGTTTAACTTATACCGTGTAACAAGTACGAACGAACATATTACGTTCATATACACACAGTCTTAAGTATGTAGTGCACATATATAATGTCTCCAGCACAAGATCGTTGAGTGAAGTATATAATTGTCTCGAATATAATTTATTGAGCAAAAAAAATCCAACCACCCGTCAACGACTCCCCGCTAATTACGTCCCAATTAGGCACGGCTTGGTAAAAACCACACAATGCATATATACGTGTTAGCTTAATTCTTTTTACTAGACATTTTTCTAAACTCAAAAAAAAAACGTGCTCGTTAGTTCAAAATTCACACGTATTTCTCTCTCTTCGTATTTTATTTCTAATTATAATAATTCCAATAATTGCATCCACTCGAATCGAATCACGTTCTGACGGGTTGCTTCTTCTTCTTCTCTTTCGACTCTACACTCTTGTTCTAAATTTTTCAACATACACACAAACTCACTCACACTCGTCTCGTATATTTATTGCAAATCTGGATCAAACTCGTAAAAATTAGTACAAAGAACTAAATAATTTTACTTCAGCTCGTGTCCATGATTAGTTTGCAAAAAAGAATCTGGTCACTAGACTATATGGACATATATACATTTTATAAGATTTTTTCGCTCTTCCAGGTCTTCTGCAAATAAAAGTTCACGAGCCTAGCCCACGTACGTTTTCACGAGGTAAAAAAAACTTGTTAATATATGTATCACGAGTATACGCATCAAAAAACAATGTGAGAAGACTGACTCACACAATCTGCCTGAATCCTCTGGAGGACACACCAAATGTCATAATCATGCGTAGGTATTTTTTAAACAGATTTAAAACACAAGAATATTAACCACACGCTTTCATTCACTAGAAGAACGATAAAGAAACGGTTATAACATCACGATATATAGATCAATTAAGATGAAAGCAGAAAAAATGCATCGTACAATGACATGCTCTTCATTCCATTTCGTCAAGCAGATTGCAACATTTTCATTCTTTTGATCCGTGTCTGCATGATTAATATTAATTTATGCGGATTACTTTCGTTTAAGTTGCCGTAAGATATACGAATATAAAGATAGTTGTTTTAACAAAACACACAAAAGACAAAAACATGCACTGAACTGGATCCTTTGTTGAGTGTATACACGATACGTATATAGCATGCATTTCAAAACTCCACGCTTAAATCTATACATTATTAAAGATTAAATTGCCAATTTATTAATAATCTACCATAACACATATATACTTAATCACATATACTTGTCCTTCAACCCATATAATTTTAACACTTACACTTAAGTACTAAAAAAGTGCATATATTTTTAAATACTTGTCAACAAAATCCATCATAAACACACATTTTGTTATCCCTTAAACTCTTGAATAAACGGAAGAGCGCCCGTCTGTCTCGTCTCTTTCAAAGCCTTGATTAGCCCTGGAAAAGAGCCTTGTTTCCTGCCGATGATGTCGTAAAATTTTTGAGTTTTTGTCATTTGATTTATTTCAGCGTTCTAAAAATACAAAAAAAAAGAATAATGAATACCTAAAATGGTCTTATAAAAACCAGCATTTGATTATGTAAGAGTGTCCACGCATATGTACCAGATCGGCATACTCAAAATCACTGAGCAGCCCTTCCTGTTTCACCCAAGCCAGAAACCCGGTGTTGATAACAGTGTTCTTGACCAACACAACCCCGTACTTCTGGAGGTGCGCCTGTTGTCGTTCCAGCAAAATCATTATCTCTGCCGCTGATGGGTTGGAGGGGGGCGACCCGCTTTCATCGCCACCAGCATCATCATCATCCGGAATCACGATTGGAAACCTTTTCTCCAGATTATCTGAGCATGTTTAAGTTTGTTTTATATCAAACCAAAAAAAAACGTATAAAATTTCCCCATTCAAAAAATACATGAATTGTTATTCATACCAGCGAGCAAGTTCAATTTAAGTATCCTCAAAGCTCGATTAAGTTCGCCAAGTGTAGCTTTATCCCCTTTTTTCACAGTCCAATTCGTGATGACCTCGTTGTAAGCCTCCTTCAACACCATCATTTTGAATATTAATCGCGATTTAATGCTGTCCGCGTCGGAGCTGGGCAGATCCAGTTGCATTATGAGTGCCCCAATGTTACTGGAGAGAACATCCGACACCCTTTCATTACAAAACTCTTCAACAACGTCCTTCACCGGACATTCCTCGCTCCCAACAACGAAATGCAGAGACATGATGGTGTTAGAATATATACTTTACGATATAATACTCAAAAAATTATTGTATTTAAACAAATTATAACGTTTTTTCAAAATGTCAAAAAAATCCACCGACTAAACCAAATGTGCTCGTAATTTACACCGTGTTATTTTTTTCAAAAAAATTAAACTTGCGTATAGCCTTTATTTAATATAGACTTGTAATATTCTTCCCCATGAGTTGACTAATTATAAAAAAAAAACAAATAATATTGTCATAATAATATAGTAACGTGTATAAACCAGATAACCCACATGCAAAGTGCTATACATGATTCGTTAAAAACCGCATAATATGTATAGAGTACATACTGTATGCACATATATTAGTAGGTGCTATATGTCTAGTTTCTCCAGACCATTTTATTACACGCGAATAATACAAAGCAAAAAATATATATATGCACTGTGAAGGGAGAATATCTCCCGAGCTTTGGGAAATGACAAGCAAGCGCTTGTTAGCAGAATGTAGGGGAACTAGCAT
>JAQFZW010001161.1:0-32022 GCA_034687055.1 Heteromurus nitidus
ATTCGCAACATTTCAAAGTGTATGTTCACACTAGTTTCGTTGCAATTGGCGAGTAGCTACGAAATAATGTCCATTGTCAGTACAAATTAACCCATACTTGATATGGCTCTTCTAACCTATACTTGTACGTAACTAAAGGACGTCGTCGAATAATATAAGTTGGGGTTGAACACATTCAATCATAAGCATAATCATGTATGATATGTAATGCATTACAGGTTTTAGCCAATTTAATCAAGGCGAACACGTTGGCCGTGTGTGAAAACCTTTTATTTTAATTGAAATTAAGATTTTGAAAAGCCAGTGAAACACACTTTCCTTAACTATTTTTGATGATTTGAATCTAATATAGTGCACGATCGTAGACCAACACACACTTACTAACCATAACTCATCCTATGCTTTTATTAATATTATTGACAACAACTATATGTCAGTTTTCAACCAGTTACCGACCATTGAAACATTTCTGCATTATAATATATCTGTACGACATATATTTACATCGAATTCCATGTGAAATCCATTTTCACATCTCGCATCGAGATTAAATTTTCCTTGTTGAGAGTCATTATGAGTGGAGGACCGTCTACTAAAGTTAATTTAGTTTGAGAGAAGGAAATCATGCACACGACACGGAGCAACTATTTATTCTCACAAAGTAATATTCCACAGTTCCATATCCATACCAGCACAATCATGATGCGAGAGGATAGGTGACTTTCAAGTACTGGAGATCATTGTCATTGTATTGTCGTTGTCGTCGGCGGAGAATGAAATAGATTTTCCTTCTGGGACACACATGACATAAGACGATTGTATTATGTCTCTTCATTTCTACTTTTTCTACATAAGAAAGCAGAGTGTGTGTCTCTCATGCCTTTTCATCCTTTATCTCATCTTTTGTTTCTTCGTTGGGACTTGTGAAACTACTCAATTTCCTTGACTTAAAGCACACAAGGTTTAGTCTTGATATGACACTATTCCTTCACGTTTTTCTCCATCAATGTCGATATACACATACAGATAGAATAGTGCATATGACGTACATTGCCATGATTATATCCTGAGTTGATTTGCTCAATGTCTCTCTCTTAAGCTAAGATCACTTAAGAAGAGGACAGAGCACACAAGGCTTACGCACTTTCTGTTCATAAAGGAGACACCATTTTCCTGTGAGAGGAAAGAGCAGAGAGAAAGAAAATAATGAAAAAGAAATTTCGTTTCTCCCTTCACTTTTTTCTCTCTCTCTACTTAAGCCATATCATTACAGCTAAGTCATAGATTCGGATTAGATAGTCAGGAGAAGAAGTCAGCTAAAAGGACGAGAGCATTATTACAATGAATATTTTTCTTGTCTCGTCGTCCACATTTACTTTCGGAAGATCACACCATTTCCACATCATATACTCCATTGGATCACGTGCATTAGATGATATGAATAAAAATGTAGTTTGGAAAAGACTTGAGAAATAAACATAATGAGTCGGAGCATACTGATCTTCAATGGGAGAAGAACGGTGACATTAGTCGGGGCTAGAGGATTAGCAATGTCACACACTGAGCCTCTAATTTAGTGTCTCCAGACACGGTAAAAAATAATAGGAAAAAATATCTCTCAGAATTTGCGTGGTCATGCACCAACGACAATTTACTTCGTGATTATGATTCTTGTTTGTAGTCGTGTAGTCAGATTCAATTTTTAGGAAGTGAAGTCTTCTAAATTTCTAATGAGGTCTCTAGCTCCAGTTTCCAACTTTCTCCGAAAGTTCGTTCACGAAACAAGAAATATTTAATAGAAGAGAGCACATTTTCATTTCTATAAATTGTTTTTGGAAAGTTTTGTCAGAGCAAAAGTTAAATTACGGAGCATATACTCTGTCTGGAACTCACTCGCGTGAATATATCTCTAGTCTTTTTTCTACTTCGTGTTGGGGAAGAGAGGGAAGGAAGATATGACAATAATGAGTCTTCGCACACACAACTCTCTTTTGTAAAAGTATTTACTTTTGCTCTCTCTCTCTTTGTCTTCGACGGCATTTTTACTAAATTGTATTCGCCCTAATACTTTTTCCATTTCCATCTCTTCAGCTTTTGTCATGTCTCATGTCAGCTAATACCACTGATATTCCGCTGCTCTCCCTTTCCCTTATGTCATGTGTGTGCTGGAGTATTTTTTCTCTCTTCTTCTTCTTGTCAACTTATTTTCTCTCTTGTATCGCCCTCGTTTTTTCTCTCCCTTTAAGCGCTTCGTTGCCTCGGTAGATCCCTATTGGGTCTTGGGAGAAGATCTGTGCTATTGCTTCTTCTTCTCCTACTTTTTTTCTTCTTTTCCTCTCAGTGTTTTTAGCAAAAAGGAAAAAAAACTAAATGAATTACTAAAACAAGAATGTGTCCTGACTTCGTTTTTGTTATATATTGCAGGAGTTCCTATGAGCTCAAACCCACTGGAATGGACGGGGAACGTGACAGTTCGGAAGAAAAGGAAGCCCTACTCGAAATTCCAGACGTTGGAACTGGAAAAAGAATTCCTATTTAATGCTTACGTCTCCAAACAAAAGAGATGGGAGCTGGCAAGAAATCTTAATCTCACTGAAAGACAGGTTCGTGTTGAAGAATTCTTCCCTTTTCCATCCTGATAACTCGAATCTTCGCATTTTATATCACTTCATCTTTGTATGACTTACTTGAGTGAATGAACCAAGTTTGAACAAAAAGATCGCATGATGATATGTTTCTCGGAAAGTGAATGCTTTCACTCCTACTCAAATAGAATTGGTTTTCTAACTTTGGTCACAAAACTCTTGTATATGCACTATGCATACTCTATATGTTGAGTATAATCCGGAATTCATTAATAAATTATATAACCGTGGTCTTATATTATCTATTCGCAGGTAAAAATATGGTTCCAGAATCGTCGAATGAAGAATAAGAAAAACACTCAGAGGCAACAAGCTCAGCAAGCATCTCAGTCTCAAGCTCAAGATCATCACGGTCATCATAAGTAAGTATAAAATATTGATTGAAGTTTCCTCATACCAATTTCTATCAAATGGTCCTGGTCCGACTTTATACAACCCGTCCAACAAGATCCTCCGACATTATTGTCGTTTCAAAATGCGAATTCAGAATCACGATTCGCAGTTGAATAACTTACTATAATGTTCCCTTCCTGGCGCATATTTAATCTAACCGTAATCGTCAGCTACGTAAAGATTTACGGCATGTGTGCACTTATTTTATTGCCTTGTACGAGGAGATCCATATTTTTGCATTTTTTACCAATGCTTCTGCAAGCATGTTGACAACTTGTCACTGATATGCACCTGGTCCTTGTTGTTGTTGCCGCAAGTGTACAGTACAGCAATCCATACTGCTTGTCTGCATCGCATCCCACAGATTGATGTAGGTCAAATTTGCGTGAATTTATATCGACATCAACGCAGCAAGCTCTTACCTAACTCAACACGTTATAAATAGAAATATATACATTATTAGCCTTTCTCTTCGTTTATCCAAAAAGAGGATCAAGGATATATTTTTGAGGAACACGACATCGTGACCAGTTTTGCAAAAGAACTACTACTCGCTACCATTGTCTTTTGTACAATTTTTTAACAGTGGACAGAGAAGAATAAATTCAAATGTCAGTTGCGATTTAGCTAAGCGCCATTCATTTGCATTGTACAGGCCCAAATGTTACCCCACAACATCAGATTTGTGAGATCCCTCTATAGTACGAGTGAGTTCGAAGACATTGTTTTTGGCATTGTCTTTAAGATTTTGCTCTATTTGAAATCACTAATCACTCAGTCAATCTAGAATCAGTTAAGCGAATATGTATTGATCTGCAATGACAGACAGAAAAAGTGATCGCAGACAGCCCTTTTTTGCCAGTATACTACGAATGCATGTAAATAAGACTTGTTAGATTGTGCGATACAACAAAGGATTGTAGTGCGTCTTTCAGTATACCTAAAATATGTCAACATTGATAAAAAATCATCATTTGCATGTGTGATGTTTTGGCTGTGAGCATTAGCATTCTTTATGCAGAAAATTTCTTGAATCGTGTACGAATAGTAGCAAAGATGCTTGTTTGCAAGGAGAGACGATGAGAGGAGCAAGGATATATGCATATCTTATCTGAACCTTGTGTAGGCATTGGCCAGGCAGGTTATTGCAAACATCTGCACATGGCGATTGGATTTCATCAATTCAAGTAGGCGTAGACTAGCTTTCCAATCGCAGCCATGCCGTTGCAAGATGTAGAGTGTAGAGAGAGAGCGAGAGAAGAGATCATCAATTTCCTTGGATTCTTTTGCAATTGTAAATTATATACAATTCAGTCAGAGTTGAGAAGTTTTTAATCAAATCAAGACAATTCACTAACAACTATCAATCGATGACGCTAAACCATTAGTTTATGGCAATTCAATGAAAGGAATTCGTTTTTCAAAGAACCAAGTTTTTTCTGCGAGAGTGGAGCAAGCACACACCACACAACAACATGCATTTTTTTAAATCAGGCTTGTAAGCATATGTATTTCTTTGAGAGAAAAGGAACACCCTCACTACGTCTGTATGCACTTGCAATGCTACAAGTTTTCCTTTAGTTCATGCTTTAGCATTTTAGTTGGTGCGGTGAACATGTATCAAGTTTCAACAACCCAATTAAGGAGTAACATGAAACTAAAGGTATAAACATGAAGTTAGCAAGCTTATTAGTGCAAAAAAAAGTATTCACGATTGAATACATCTTCCTCATTCTCCATATCGCTGAGTTGAGGGAAGAACGAGGGAATAAAAACTATTGCGGATTTAGATACACTCTGAGCAACTATTGCACTTTAGCTATATGATGTGTAATTAAAAGTATAAACTGAGTAATTAAAACAAGACTTTGTATCTCGAGATTGCTAAGAAAAAATCATATTTTTCTAAAGATTGCGGTTCAATATTGCTCAAAATACAGTTTAATTATAGAAAACCCGTATGAAATGCATTCTTATGATTACTCAACTCGTTTTTAGTTTTGTTTTTACCTCCTTGTTCCAGGAAGACGTTGAACTTGCAGTCAATAAGAACATAATAAAAGCATTAAGAAGCAAAGACTTATCATTTTTGGAGGTTTATTCTTATTTTTAAAATACTTTTTCCTTCTTTTTGTTCAATATCCCTAACCACACTCCTTGCGATAGCTTGTGTGCACGGGAAATGGAATATTTTTTTACTTCATTTCTGTAAATGATTCCGAACATTCGTGTGGAATCAGTAGCGCGGTGAATTTTTTGTTAACTTAATTAACTTGGCCTGTCCGACTTATACCACCAATGAAGTTTGCTGCAGAATTCAGCAACTTTTTCGTTTTCAAGGAGCTCATTAATTTAGTGGCTATATACTCTTCGGCATTAATATGTATTATGTAAACAGTAGTTACACAATACATGCATATTTTTGTTCATGTTAACTTGGAGGCTAGCCTTTTTTAGAATAAAATGCTGCTTCAGCGTAGGTCAATTCACTAATCTAACAACTATCCTGCACTTTTGTCTTCACCGAACATGAGAATAACGAGGCAAAGTGAAGAATGTACGAGAAAAAATACGGTATAAAAACTTTACAGGATGAAAATATTCGCAAATCTACATACGTATAAAATGCGTGAACCTCGTCGTTTCATATTTCATTTTCAGCTATTCATAATAATCATATGCTATATAGGTAGATACTCGACATATTGAAAATAATATAAAAAAATTGTTGAGGCTAGAGAGATGATACGATGAGTGATCATCACCATCACCATCTTCTTCTCCTCGTATCAAAAGCACTCAACGTGCTTCGTTTTTCTCTCTCGATGTAAGCTTCGAGTTGAGTAGCATGGTGTGTCCACGCATTGAAGCAAAACCATTCAAAGTGCATTCTTTTTTAGCTGAGAGAGTTGAGTCTTGCCCTTTTTTAACAAACGAGAAACCGATTTTATCAAGAGGTAGCCGGAAAGACAAGGCTTGAGTGACTGACAACCAGAAAAAAAGATATCTAACATCGTTCTT
Source organism: Heteromurus nitidus (assembly GCA_034687055.1). Lineage (NCBI taxonomy): Eukaryota > Metazoa > Arthropoda > Collembola > Entomobryomorpha > Entomobryidae > Heteromurus > Heteromurus nitidus. Next base: position 6,060 of record JAQFZW010001161.1, read on the forward strand.
GGCTTCTTCACTCGCTCTCTTGTGTTTCAATCAGAAGAGCGAGAAGCTCGTCTCTCTCGCTCTCCTCTAATTATTCCTTTTATAAATTTTATTCATTTAACAAAACAAACGGGAATATCTGCGGCTAATATGAAACCTTTATCATATTCTACCATTATCGTATTATTATATCCTGCTCTCAGCCCTCCCATCCCTGCCCCTCCTCTCTGTCAAATCAGTATCATTTTATCGTTAAATAAGAAGAGAAAAAGCACTCTCCAAATAAAAACTGTGAAGCTCTCTTTCCTTCATACTGTGAGCATAATCAAAACCAACTTGTGTGCATCTACTTTGTATGTGCGCACGAGGAAATTAGATGACAATCTCGGCTAAATCAACACCAAAAGGCTGATGTGATTACTGAGTGAAAATATAATATTTTAATTAAATTAAAACAAACACTTGGATAACTTCTGTGTCGTACAAAAAAATTAATTTTAATACCAACGCCTAAATTTTCAATAGATTTTACATTCATCACTTTGTGTAAGTTAATTGATGATACATAGAACATTTTTGAGACTCTTTTGAAAGTGAGAAGCATTAGAAACTTTATTAATAATCCAAGTCTCTTCTAGTATCTTGCAACTTCCACAAAGATAGTATCCGGGAAGTAACATTTATTTGTAACAGTGTTTACTACAGAAGATACGAGGATTTACAGATTGCATTAAATATTGGATATAATCAACAAATTATTCTTAACGCGATCTCATATCAATTCGCACTCACTAACTTCCACCAGCATGACAAACATAAAAAATCACATGTTGTACCACTTTCTTCGAGTTATCATATAAATGTGATTTCTTTTAGTAGAGTTTTTAGTTATAGAAGCGCATTTAATAAGTACATCCGATTTAAAAATGGTAAAGAAAGATGGGGTCAGGTGTCAGTCGCTACTCATACCTTCTGCAGCATTTCATACGTTATATGGATTTCTTCCACAGCAAGAATTTAGTTCGTACTTATAACTTGCATGGGAATTTCCACCAAATTACTTTCATAGTCGTGATAGGAGTATTCGCTTGGCTACTCCGACTGCAAGCAAGTGTAATTGTTATAAACGCACTCGGCTGCATCCAATAGTTTTTTTGCTTATTTACACCAATGAAACAAATGTGCCAATTGTTATCATCAGTGGTGTCGGTGTGATTCGCAATAATAAGTATCATGCTGCTTTGTTATAGTTAATGCTCGTCATAATAATGTAATTGTATAAATACTACAAAAAGCTGGTAGTAACATTCCTATCCTATATCATAGGTTCCTTCACGTTTTTCAAAATATATTGCCTTAATCACGCATCACCTTCGCCACCAACGCAAAGTTCGTTTGCGTTTCTCCAGCAAGTTTTTTCTTCACTACGCAAAGGGCTTAAGGTTGAAGTTGTAACGAGAAGTGCAACGTTAGTTATCGTAAATCATAATATAAAGAAGTGAATGGCTGTCGGCTGCTTATTCATGAAGCCTAAAGTGGTCTTCCACTGATGCTTGGTGCTGATTGAGGGCAGATAAAAGTCAACAATCTGATACTGAACTCGTATACATAGTACATATATGAAAATATAATTGCACAAGGCCAAGGTTTTAATTGTGCAATGAAACCTAAACTTGCCAGGAAGGCACCACATAATTTATGTGAGAACTGACGAGAACTGTCTTACGATAGGAATGAGTTAGTGACGATTTTATCAAAGAGCATAGTCCAATTAAAGTTCGGCTAATTTTCACAGTTCATTTTATACGAGCCCACAATCTTTTTTCAGTGTTCCTCGGACGGACTACTTAAATTTCTGCAAAAAAAACTAATCGTATGTTTTTATTATTTTCCAGGTCTCGATACAACCCTGCAAATGCTGGTGGTCAACGATAAACAAAATTCCTTTTATTCTGTGAGCACTGACTGAGCAACAAATGCAGACAGTGAATGAAACCAAAAACAGTAAATTTTACAAATTTTGACTTTTTATATTAATATATTTAAACTCCTGCTTCAAACAATTTTTATCCGTTTGTTTTTTTTACGTTGACAAGTTTTTGTGCTACGGTAAATAGTAACAAGAAAAAATCTTTCAGGAAAAAAATAACTAGTAAAAAACTATGTAATTTGTATCACCATTGTTGGCAAACCCAAACTTGCCATAAGAAGAGATTGTTTCATCAAGCTTTAACTTTTCCATATATGTGGTCGTGTGCTTAATTAAATTACTACTTGTAAAAATGATTAATTGAATTATGGACGAAAAATTATAGTCCTCATCACAGGAGTTAAATTACGTATAATGTATAGGCAATCACAAAAATATCCACCAAAAGTTGAACACATAAAAAAGTATTGCAAAATCCAAAGCTCTCAATTGAACCTTTTTTCTGACTTTAGTAATTAGCTACGCTGAGTGCATTAATTGCAGCTACAAAACCAATACAATCTTTTCTGCATAAAAAATTGTTTACACCAAAAAAAAGAATTCGTCAATATTGAGAAAAAACAAACGGTTAAAACTTCAACAGTACAGTGAGTCAGGGAATTTATGAAGAAAAAAAGTTAAACTCCAAGTAAACTTTATATAAATGATCATCATTGCTTAATTATAAGTCTTCATTAAATAAATGTTATATAATTATTACTCCAAAAGTTAGAACTATATACAAACTAGCCCCTTAGATTTTTTCCTCTGGTAAAAAAACAAGATTATTATGTCATGTAAATAGCTATCGATATGTATTAACTATATAAAATAATAGGAAAAAGCTAAAGTAATTAAAGTGTATTTAGCGACCTACTACTGCGATGATTCTTCAACATGCTACACACACGAACACCCATGATTTTAATTATTTGATTAGCATAAAAAACTAGTATTAGAACGAAGAAGTAGAGAAAGATAAACGTTTTAAGTTTTCAACCTTAAATACCAATTTAGGAAGAAGGACAAACCCTTTCTACACAAAACCGTATTAAAAACCTCCAAACATAATATGCACACTTTTACAATTTAGTCTATTGTAAATACATATTTGTGTCGAGTTCGTTCGTAGACAACCGTATTTGTGTGAAGGTGTCCGAGTAATAAAAAAATGTGTGTAGTGTATTATTATGACGTGATGTGATGCATGTGCTGCTGACGACGTGATTTATTGTTTTTCCATGTGTAATTGATCGTATGGTCATGTTTCTGTCGTGAGGTTTTGTGAAAGATTTTCTTTTCATGTTCAATGTTAGTAAAAAACATCTCCGTGAGCGAAAAGCAGTAGTAGGCTGTAGGTACATTGTACAGTAGAGTCAGAGGAAAGTGTATAAAAACCAGACTAGCATCTAATTCTCTAGAGGTGGTCTCATATATATTACGTGTAGTATAAATACATGTAACGATTTTTATTGACACGCTATGCGAAATGATTTTAACAACAAAATATTACTAGCGTCTAGAGTAGAAGATTGTATTTGAAGTAGAAAAAAATGATAGAGAGAAACTTGTCGTTGTGCTCCTGCTTTATTCTCTTCTTTTTTAATAGATGGTCAATGTTTTTTTAGCAAACTGTAAAAGCGCAATTATTTTCCCTTGTACATGAATTGTATTAGCTAACTATATGTGAAGTGCGTAAGTTAAGAGATTATGTGTATTATAGCTGAATGTGACTAAAAATGTTTCTAGGAATTTAAACATTATAAGTATGTATTCTAATTAGTTTATAGAGACAAAACATAATTGTAACTAAAACTAATCCAGTAATTATTTCGTATATATAAAGATAATATGTACTATGTGTGTACTTTTTCGTGTAAAGTTGCGTCATAAGAAAAAAATAATAATGTCATAAAATATGTGTTTGCAACAAATATCCATATTAAAGATAATATGTGTTTAAGAAGTAGAAATATATTTCAGAAAGAAAACCTCGACGAATGTTTTTTCTCCCGGTATTTTATTGTACTTATGCAACATAGACTACCGTGTTTATGTATGTAAAATGGAAATATATAGAGAAAAGAGTAAAATGGTGACAAAAACAGTTATTTGTGAGAAAATTGAAAAAAATTGAAAAAAATGAAGCATTCATTGAATAAACAGTAAGATTAATTGAATAATGCTAAAACTTCGAGAAATGATTTATTTTCACCTTTCAGATTTTTCATTCATAAAACTCCAAAGTTCACAATTATTTCGCGAAATTGCAGATCATATGAATAGCATAATATAATATTCCTTTTAAACGCATCACTCATTATCACCTCATTCGTATCTTAAAGGAAGTCTTACTTTGCTAAAAAGCTGATAAAACTACTTCAACGCGGATAAGGAAACTGGATGGTTTATCTGCATTTCATGACTCTACAATGTACATATGCTCGATGGAGTTGGCCTCCCACCGACAATGCGTAAGTCTGCTGTTGTTTAATTGCTCATTGAATGGTGGAGAGACAAAAAGACGTACGTCCTCATCCAACCCAGAGAAGGTAAGTTCATAAAATTCCAATCATTAGATCGTAGTTCTTGAGAGAATTTAATTACTATAAATTCTCATGCACTATTCACGAATATTTATGAACCAATGTTCCAGAAGTAAATATTGTTACAATTTCTAAAGACTCATTATCTTCGAATCAACGTATCACCTTATTCTAAAATGGAAAATAAAAGCGGCTGTCTTTTTGGTTTTGGTTACCTTCAGAATAAATTTTTTCAAGTTCATACTTGTGCATCTTACCCCAGACCCAGAAAAATGAACTCACAGTATAACAAAGGGTGTACAATGTACAATGAGGAATGAGTTTCTGCAACTTTTTCAAGTCTTACATGACTGGCTTCGAATATCGCATTGGGAAATCTATGAAATCCTTGAGAATAGACAATACACTGTTTAAATAATATTGTGCAATACAAATGTTTGTTATCCAAGCGAAGAATCATTCAAGCTGAAACTATTCATGTACACAGAAAGCCTATGTATTTACACCTACAATGTACATGCACTCTTGCCGACATGAAAAAATGTTTTCGCATTGAAATGAAACTAGAAAGGCTCTTATTCTAGCATATGCCCTTCTGTTCGTCAGGAAATTTGCTGCATCGTTGTTGCAATATATTGCATTATAGAGAATTGAAGGATGCTCACTCGACTTTGCTGTCGAAGTGAGAAAATTATAACTGACGAGGGTCACTATGTCTGCAAACTAAAATCAGTGTCAAAATTAATAGGTACCATTAAGATTCCATGCACTGTCGTCATTAACTGATACATCATCACCGATCTTATTACAAAAAACAGCCGCATTTCTTCTTTTGTTCATTTCGGTGAATGCGAGTGATGTGATGGATAATATGTAATATGTATGTAGGAAAATATTTTTGTCGCTTTTTCTACACTACATCCTTACTTAAGTATTTATATGAGAATATGGTACATTCATAACTGAGGAACTCCAGGAAGTCCGTCGAAATTGTTTTGGAATCAAATTGTGTAGACTACGTGGTGCATGGAGCAATCTTCAAGTTTCGTACGAACGTCACGTATTCTTCAAGCATATGTCCTCATTGTCCTCGTGTAATGTGTGGCAATAATAATAATTGCTGTCATAAGTATAAATAGAGATGTGTCAGAGCACTACTCCTTCTTTGAGCTTGCCGACAAGAAGCTCACATAATCTCGACTTAGATTTCATTCTGAGTTCTTCAGTCTTCAAAAATCACCTTGAAATATATGTCTCTCATACATATATTCAAATTGAATGTTCCTGCTGAACCAAATTAAATTACTACTGCCATCCATTAGACGAAATCAGCACAGTGCATCTCATATCTCATAAATATTTGCATAATTTGTGCAGTCTGAAGCATGAGGTACTTGGATCTAACTAAAGCGATTAAATCATAATTCTTATGGAAAGAAAGACGAAAGCAACCATTGGCAAACTGCATTGAGGCATTGAGAGTAAAGTGTGTGAAGTAATTGCATTTTTGTGCAAATAAAAAATTAGTATTAAACTTAACCTGGAATTATATATAAGAGAAAGAAGCATCACAACCCATCACAAAATTCGAGATTTGAGATCCTGCATGGTGGAAATGCATATATTTTACATGAACCCACCACCACGACATCACTTTGATCAATGATTGATCTTTTCAGGATTTCTCAACTCAAAAACTTGCCAGAGTCAAAGTATATACACCAAAAGGCTTCTCTTGTCTTCTCGTCGAGAAGTTAACATTCGACAGCCTTTTCCCATTCCGAGTTTCGAGGTGACGAGAGAACCGCACCCGCCTGTTCCGCTCCATCTGAAGGAAGTCAAGTCAACCCACAGCTCGACGAACATCAAAGCAACCAATACTCTCAATATGCTTTTCCCTATCAACAACAAAAAGTGTTCTTCATGGTGTATGTGACTCTACATACAGTACAACAACGTCTTCCTATGTATATGTATGTGCATCGCCGCTCGCAACGTTTCTTGTCATGTCGCGTCCTTTCTTGCATTGATGCATTAAATATTTCCCGTGCTTTGTACATGTGATACTCACCAATATTCATGATCTTTTGTGTTTTAGCAATCATACATGATGTATGATACTTGATCATGTTTCCATTTTGATAAATCGGTAACCGCCGATTTTTTTTGCAGAGAAAACACCAGAATCATACGATTGTTTTAGAGACGCCGTTTAAATTTTTTAAAGGATCCTATTACTATTACCCGGAAGATAGATACAGTTGCATGAATTACACACCAGGGCTGCGTATGTATATGCTCAGCTTTCATTTGGATATTCGGATGCCAACATTATTGAACTGCACAAATACAATATTCCATTTGAATTGGAGCAACTCTACAAATACTGCTCAATGACCGTATAACAATATTCCTTGGGCGACAACTTTTATAACCGATCCCATATGTCAAGCACAATAGTCATAATTCAAGTGTAAATAATGTCCCTTTAGAAATGACAAGGAGAGGTCTGATCATGAAATGGAGATAAGTTTGAGGGAAGAATCAAACTGTAACGAATCCAAACCCCTGATAAAACTATACCACTGAAGGCTGTATGCTGCTTAACATATCATTATAATGGTCTCACGACCACGACACCGTTGACAATACCAACATTCCATTTCGCTGAGGCAGTGGTCAGATAACAACTGACACAAGAAGGGGAGAGATAAGTGGGCAACATTTTCGATGAACGTATTTTGGTGCACATCTTTCCTCATAAATATGTACGAAGTACTGGTAATTCTTTACATCAGCGAAGGAATTGAAAGAACTTGATTTGATCATCCGCATATGGCATGGCCATCACATACTAAGCAAGGGAACATGTTCGTTCAACATTTCGAGAGAGACGTTTCCAGCCATTTCAAACAGTCCAAAAATTCCATGATCACGATGATGATAAAAGCGAGGAGAAAAACCGGCTTGATCAACCAACCAGCTCGTTGAACAAAAAAGAAGTATCCTTCTGTTACTGGATTGTGAGTGACGTGTTTCACTCGGCATTCATTTTGGAAAGGAAACATGAAAAAGGGTCCTACAGCCGCGAGTACATACTGTTATCCCATCAACATTTTTTTCCTCTTTTTTCTTTTCTGATTTCGAGAGTAGCAGCAGGAGGAGGAATGGCATGTTCACATGCATAAGAGAGCTTAATCGCTCTTCTACTCCATCAAGATACGGAAAGAATGACGCTCTCGTATCGGGCTCGTATGAAGACTGGTTTTCATTGGTTGTTCCATGGGTATGCTGCCAGCAGTTTGGGCTGGCTAACTGTCAGACTCACAATAATTAATTACGTTTTCATGTTCTCAACTTCGTGATGGGAAAAAATTTTTAGGTTGGATTTTCTGATAAGCCTTTGTTGAACGAAAGACTATCAATACTATAGTACATGTTTGGTAGCACTATAAGCACATCGATCTCAGAGTTCTAATGCTTATCAGGCGGGAGACTATATGTATGAAAATTCAACTCGTGATTGTGCATAACTAAATCTGACGCAGAGGGCTAGTCTGACAAATTGTGAGTATCGGTTCAGCAGTAACTATAATTTTCTCAAATCTAATTAGCTTACTGCGGCTGCACATATCAATAGTTTTCAAAAGCATTGATTTCCATCTTTTAAGTTAATTAGATTTCCCTTCTCGCCGTTATCAATTAATCCAGGCATGTGTTATAAACACCTATTAAAGATCTATGAACTCTTAAATTATAATAATATTTACTTTATACCATTTGCCACCGGGGAATTTGGCAATATCATTCATATAGGTTACATAATCCCTTCTTACATTTAGATATTGTTTTTAAATGGGGCCAATAGTTCACTCGAATATGCTATATGTCTTATGCGTTTTCATGCACTCTACTATTTATTTTATAGACTTTGAAAATTTCTTGTGGCACAGCTCGGTAATGTCACAATAAAATCTCTTACTTTGACCAAATTGGACGAAGTTCCTACTTATAACGAAGATTTTTATTAAGTTTGAAGGGTAGGTTACATTTTTTTAAGTTATGAAACTACCTTCAAGATTCAAGCGACCGCAATATCTTTTTTTATTGTGAGTTTCTGCCTCCCGTTAAAAAATTATAAGTGGAATTTTAATCTGTAGAAATCGAGTTGACACACGTCAAAAGCAAACAGAAACTGTTAGTTTAGCACGAACATGTGAATAATAGGAGTTAGACAAAGACGAGCAGGAACAAAGAAACTAAAAGCAGTGGAGAACTAATTTTTGTAGAATGTAATATTCATTCATTTAATTGAACTGAAACTGTTCCAAGATAAAGGTTCTATGAAATGATTTTTTTTAAATTACTGATATACACATCGTGGCGTTGCTTTCTGATCGTATTTTAAGGATACTCCTCGGAGAATATACCTTCAGGTTTTTAAAAATGTATTAATTATTTCATCTTCCAAATGACACATCCATTTATTGATTGCGATTGACTTAACGAGATTGCGATCTCGTTTTTTTGCATTCGAGAAAATCCAATAAATCCATAGCGTTTAATCCCATGATTTGGTCATCACATTCATTAGTGTCCGCAGTATTCAACATCTTCATAGGTACTGTCTAAGTGCTATTAACCTTTTGTGATTTTACTAAATAGTACTTACTTACATAACTGGCCACTGAGCATTTATCTTACTAAAATAATAAATATTTTATTTATTTTATTATTTTATATGCAGTAAAGAGGCAAAAAAATATATAAGGTAAAACGAAGAAGGTGGAAATACATGCATTGCCTATATTATATCGTCTTCTTAATAAGAAGAAATGTAATTCTGAAATAGTAATGAAGACGCAAGACTCTACTACGTCTTCCGACAGAAATAGCACATTATACAACATCTTGACAACTTACACTGTCATCCAAACACAGTTTCCCTTCCCTTATCGTAAAAAAAACTCCCCATGGTGCATGTTGACCTGTCTGTGGAATATGCATCTATCTATATTTGGACTCGAAAGGGTTTATATTTTGGAAGGAAAGTAAGGAAATTCCTTTTAGCTTGTTCGTAAATAGAAGACGCTCTTACCCTCAATAATACCGTCTTAAAGGGGTGATTTACACCACATATAATATTATTGCGCAAGAATTCTATATGTAACAATTTTTGGCTATTTTTACCCTGAACAACCCTATACTCGAGCCTACCATATATTATATTCCTTCGTTATTATTATAAGTTCTCTGACACTCTCTGCATATCTCCCAAAAAATGTTCTTGCTACACCGCAGCTGTACACAATATGTTACAATAATCCTCAGTTGTCATACTTTTTTTTGTCAAACCTCACGTCTGTGTGCGTACCCTGTCTATACAATTCTGTTCCACTACAAATTATGAATCCCACCCTCCCCGTTCATCCTGTTTCATTCATTGTTATTATCGTGACTGTCTGACTGAGTATATGCCTCGCTATTTTCCTAGAAAGAATATTAAGCGTGTCTTCACGAACATTATGATAGTGCACACATATAAATTGTATGGCTCACGAAATGAAGCTACATAATTATATGTATTGTTCAAGGGCGGATTGTATATTTTTCGGATAAAGCTCACGTTGTGTACATGCTCCAACCTCTACCATACCTTATTTTTTACTACTTTTACTTTACGCCCCGAACAGTATAGTGACTATATTACTTACTACCTCTCGGTTCTAACTTCCAACTTTCCGTGTCTGGCCGATGTGTGACGGACGGTAATATGCGTGAAATATACTTTACATTGTGAGCGTATATATATTTCCGTCGAGAACAAAAGCAATCTTTTTTCCTCGTTTTTGTCTAGATTTCCTCACTAATATGCAAGGAACATGGATAGGTTGCCACCGCCAGGCAATATAAAATATATATAACTGCTCTCTCAGTTGAGAGTTTGAGAGTGTGTGTTACTGGCAATATGGAATGTAACACAAAAGACAAAATAGTAAATAATGATGATGACGTGACATGACGTGTCGACCGACGCTGAAGATGTTTATGGTGAAGCTGTTTTTAGTGCGGCGACGAGAGCGGAGAGAGAGTACTTTCAGTTACGAGGACGAGGACGACGAGTACAATAACGATCAGGAGTGGACGAATAGAGACTTTGGATGAGTGTAAGTTGGTTGTTTGTTGGTTACGGATGTATGGTTATGATGGCTGCTGATGCTTGCATGTGAGATGTGATGTGTGAGAGCTCTATCCAACTTTTTTTTCAGCTGTTAGAATTTTTCTTCTTCGCTTATGACACAAAACCATTTAGCTTTTAGTTAGTTCTTCACAGCTCTTTACTTGTGTCAGTTGGTGGGATATAGGAACGTGACTCATTTTTGCCGGTAAGTTGAAAGTTTCTTGGAATTTTTATCAATGATTGTGACGGGGTAGTGTTTTTCTCTCCTTCTCCACTTTTCAATTAACTTTCTCCGTCAAGAATTTTTTTGAGGGTTTCTATCCAGCTCGCATGGCAGGCAGTCAGGTTGCAATTGTTTGGAAGAGAACAGGTATGTACGTGACTTTGAGTCAAGTTGTTTCGCATAAGGCAAAAATGATTCGGGGCAGAGTTGTCGACGACACATTCCCTCTGAAAGAGAAGAAGATATTATATTCTTCTAAGATTTTTACAAGATTCATACAAATCTTCTCTGTTGTAGTAATCATTATTTCAAGGGTTGCACCTACATCATTCGCTGACCAACCCACACTGAGATTTTCGAGGTTCTTTCTCAGCGCATACGGCACTCGATACACATTTATGCATTGGTGCACATAATGTATTCAGGTTCTCCGATTCAAACAACCTTACTTCATTTGCATTACAATCTTTTATAAGCCACATTTTTGGAATTCGTGGAGAATTTTTTAGGCGAGGAGAGTCAGCAATGTAAAAAGAGTGGTTTCATGGAAAACAGAAACATTCCTTTCACAATTTCCAACTCTTGAGTAGAAAATGTTGTAGATTTATGTTACGCATGAAATGAAAAAGCGAAACTCACGAGGTTCATTTTCGTGAGCCTATTATAATTTATAGACAGTGTATTGTAGTGTATTGTAGTACTATATAAGCGATACGAAAAAGCACTTTCCTCAGACACACACCACCACCACCATACAAGTAGTTCGTTTTTTCTCTCTCTCTGCCAACTTGTCTCCTCACGAAGATAAATAACAAGTCTGGCATGTCATGCCGAGCCAAAAGCCAGTTCACATGACATGCCAAACGAAGGATGATAAGCAAAAGATTTTTTTCTGACTGAGTTCGAGTGTAATTCACAATTCTCCACAAGGCTTTACGTAATAATACTAATGGACCTTTAGGATACATTTTTTCTGGTTTTCTGTATATATTCACAATGTATGAGGCTGGAACCTCGGGAAAAAATGTAATCGAAGCTTTTATCTTGATTGAAAGGATATTTATCTCATTCCTTGCTCGGAACGACGGGATCCATTACTTGTAGTATTCAATTAAAGGGATTTTTCTCCGGATTTGCTTTTAGGCATGACATTATTTAGGTTTGCTTGACAAGGAAAATGTTTTTACGGTCACGTTCGTTCAAACCAGAAAAAAACTCACTCATTTGGAACGCTCGCTTAAGTCACAAACACAAATCGTGTAGATTTTTTTATGTAGCATGAGAGCAGCTTTGAGTGAGTAACTAAAGCTATTTTGTCGCATTTCAATTGAATTTCATTTGCATTCATTATAGCTACCTTGCATGCGCTCAAGAAAATTGTATTCTTAACGATGTAAAAAAAACTTTCAAGTATATAACTTCAATGGGGAAAAGTACAGTATGATCAAAGTCAGGCAATCGGGGCAATGTGAACTCCTATTAGTACTCTGGCATATCCCTTCTCTCTCAATTTATAGTATCTCCGTACCCTATGCACAGAGAGAAGCATAACAGATTACTTTAGTTTAAACCATGTTACATTCGAAGATTGCTTTTATAATGGGTTAGAATGTTGGAAATTGTATTGAACACAATTTTGTTAGCGAGTACATTTATTTACATCCTCTGGTCCATTTCAAAGGAAATGCTGTCTCATCGCATCGTTTCAATATGCAATTTTTGAGAAACTCATTGAAGCCCTTATGCATAGTCAAAGGGGGAACTCTGGTGAAATACAAAAAGCAATATTGTTAAGCCAAGTTACATAATACATTTCTCTCACAAAAATATATTACTCTTGTGTCGGCTCACTTTTTTTGAACGAGTATTTATTTCCATTTCCCCGGAGCCTCTTTTCCCACATTGATCTTATTTTCCATAGAATTTCTGTATTGTTCATCACTCAGTTTGACATTCAATGTTGTAGATGAAGCAAAAAAGGGGAGCCATAACGGAGAACATTTATTTTGGCAAGTATTCAACTTCTGTTTTGCATTATACCACCACCATCCCATTTATACTCATGTTCCATAGAGTCTCATTTGGTATTTTCTCAGTTAGAGTAATTCATGGTATGTGGCGTCATTTTTGGCGTAACATATCGTTTCGCATTATTTGACACAAGGTTCCTCTAAACCACAACATGTGTGTGGTGTCCTGTCCGCTGTACGTAACAGGACACATAAGGATCAAAGTTGCAAGCAGGAAATTTTTTGGTACAGGGAGCAAAAATGAAAATCTCTGTCATGTTGTGTAACCATCTATTTTTCACACAAGTTTTCCTTTCATTCGCTTTACTCCCTACTTTCGTTGCTCGGGTTTATAGTAGTTTCGTACTGAAAAATGTATAACGAACGAGAAACATCCCTCTCTACTCACTCCATTCTTTGGAATACATTCGATTTTAACATCAAGTCTGCGAGAGAGATCCCTTTTGCTTGTTGGCTCCTTTTTTGCACCATTCGTCCACATTACTCATTCAGTAGGGAGGCAGTGGGAAAATATAGTTTTCAACACACCAAGTCTATATATTTCACCCGGGATTTCATCTAGGGAAAGACAGATGTGGTAGAGGAAGCGCCGAAGGAAAATCCTCCCTCTCATATACATCCTCGTTTTTTGAGCAAAGAAGGCTTGGCTTTCGCTTCGCTTCCTTCTTCATTTTCCTCCCGAAAACCCACGAATAAATAAAAGATGTAGATATCTCGTACAACAGTCTTTCTATAGACAATAGTGACGATAGAGAAGAAGACGCAACCCGTCTGCACCGCATTTTTACTCGAGAGAAGTGAGAGAATTTGTAGACTTGTGTAGTAGTAGTCCTTCAGTCTATTATTAGTAGTAGGAAAGTTGTTCACTTTTTACACGGGGAAAATTGTGTACTAGTGCAGAAGAGAGAAGCATCATTTCATTTCACTACAACCCTACCGACAAAAAAATCCTATATAATATAATTTTTTTCTATTGCTCCACACTGTTGAGTGATCACTCAGATATTTCTCGAGAGAAGGAAGAAATTGAAGAAGACGCGAAGGAGAGAAGAGAAAAAAAAGTTGGATAATATGAAGGAGAACCGCAGAGAGAGGTAGAGAGAGACACACACTCACGCCTCACTTTTCACAACTCAACATACATATATCCATCAGCTGTCATTCATTCATTATTTATTTATTTATTCGACCAAAAGCACAAGGAGCAACTTTAGAGGAGTGGTTCAACATTCAACCCCGAAGGAAAAATACCGTGACGTGGGTAGAGAGAAAGTGGTGTTTTTTCTGTGGACTACTATCCTCACAAAAAATGAGGAATGGGAGAGAGAGAAAAAGGAATGCAGGAGTTGGAGAAAATACCTCACCTTAATTTAAGGTAAGAAAGTCTCTTTTTTAAATCCAAGATTTCAACACATCATTTTCGTATTTCACATAAAATTAGCCATGTGAAAATGGATTGTGTGGCTCTGGCTTGGCTTATCATTATACTAGTTTCCACAATTATATATGCTGTTTCCATTTCCTGTCACATAAAATGTGCAAACAGCACGTATTCTTATCTGGAAAAATTATTACCATCCCGTTGATTGATATCATGAGGGTGATGTAATATATATATAACTTTCTTCATAAAAGGTCTCGGAGTTGCTGATATCACAAGATTTATTTTCAACAAGGCACCGCCCCTCAAATGTCCATTTACATATCAAGATGTATGTGTGTTCCCAGATGGAGGAATACTGCACAGGGATGTTATATAGTACGTCTATAGTGCATCGTCTCACTCAAAGGAAACATCTTGGATTGTACAATATCAATTGGAGTTGGTAGAGGGATGCGAGGAGGCGAAGGCGTGCAAGTGGTGTAGTGAGAATGCAATCTCGATGATACGTCGTGGTGAGCCAGGAAAAATGCAGGGAGAGAGAGAGAAGCTGTGTTTGCACTGAAAATCTTAACTCTGATGGATGACAGATTTACGATGGTGGTTTTTCTATCAGCACGATACAACTGCATAAGGTAAGAAAAAATATTTTTTACGTTATTCTATATTCCCCTGATGACGATATCAGTTAGACTTGCGTGATAGATTTGAAAAAAGAAATGTCATCTTGCTTGCGACCCTTAAGTGAAAAATGTCCATGATGCGACTATTTCTAAAAACAAATCCTAAAACATACAATAACAATCTTTTAGATAAAGTTGTTAGGCTGGACATATTTACTGAAAATTGCATATATGGCATCGTTCAATTCACCCAGACGGGATAGCATGAGTTAGTTAGACGATCTTAATTAGATTTCAACAAAGTGTACCTACTGCTGTTTTACACATAGGTAATGTCAATGTACCTGCATGGGTATTTTTATTTATCTAGTGCTTGATTATTAGTATTGCATTGGTAAAATTCATGAAAACAAAAATTTAGGAAATCAGTAATAATACTTTCACGATGGACCATATGCTTGCACTCGTAGTCGTACACACATGCATTATGCAAGTACGTTAAATTACTGATACTAAGGCAGATCATAACCCAGAGCTATTTTTAAGAGCTCAAAAAACCAAGAAGCTCGCCCACTTTGAACTTGGGTTGAACATGAATGAAAAAATTAAAGCAATAAACCACGATTGGCACAATAAACAAAGGGATTCCGAGGGAACGCGGAAAAAGGTGCTACTGTTTACGGAGAGCACGCACACAACATCATCATGTGCGTGTGCACATATACCACAATAATAATACAAGTGAAAGGATTGAAGAAGGAAGTGAAGGAGTTAGTTTTTTTTGTAAAGGTGCAATATAACAATAAATGCGGAAAAGGGCAGGGTAAAAGGGTTAAGAAACATGATGTAACATACAATAAGACGTAGACAAGCCTGGAAACGTCTTTGTGTCTTCGTTAGTTTAGTTGACAATATCTTGGAAATATTTTGGCTCTTTCTAAGGGACAGAAGATACGTTCTGAATCTGAATGAGGTCTTTGTACAGGGCTGTTCCTTGTGTCTTGTCGCCTTTGATCACTTGTAAAAAGCATTTTTTAAACACAATCACTAGCCAAAATATTTTGTGTATATGAGACCAATTCAATGACTTATCCATCATTCTCGACCTTCCTACTCTTTAAAAAAATTTACCCCAAAAATATGAATAAATGTGGAAGGACCACATGGATTACTATTGCTTGTCTGTATCGAAATTTCATGCTTATTACTGAGCAAGGAAGACAAAAATTGTATAACGCATTTTACTTTATCCTCTTCATTTCCCTCCCGCCCCTTAGCAGCATCCCAAGGTCAGATAAATGATAACCCTAAATGTGTGACATCCTGATATTCTCTCCAAAAGCAGGATGTTTCAAACATAACCACTGTTCAAGCCGATAAAAGGAGACAATTTTTATTGCTTCATTTCATGCTGCGTTGTCCTTCCCCAGGAAAAAACGAATATTCCCCTAATATTCAAACAGTTGACCATGTACCCTTAAAATCCACGTCTTTGTCTACATTCAAGCCCAACAATTTTCAATTTTTTCCCTAATGCGTTTCCTCAACCTTTGAGTTAGATTTGAAAAAAGAGCCATTAAAATTTGTATAAATAACTTTGTTAAGTCCCAGAAATAGGCCTTACTCATCCTTAAACATGTCTCTTGGCGTGAGTGATCTTATCCTTTATCAAATTTGAGCTGGGCTATACTACCGACCAAAATCCAATTCTTCCTTTTACAATACAAAACACAATGCATATGTCGGTATTTGCATTCAGTCGACAAATAAAAAAAGGTCTGAGTGACAGGTTACATAGAAGCACATCCCTTATTTGGGAGGTAATAAGAAAATGTCTCTTATTTTTGATAATAATAAATTTTTTGTCGCTGCGCCCTCAGCCCTCATCCAGGTTTCAACATGGCTTTAACTAACTAAAGAAGAATTGTACTTTTTTGTACTGGAGTTTTATTACATTGGGCGATATAAGATAAATAGTGTAGGCCTACAACAATGTTCACAGTTGGAGCTAACTTTTTTTAATCAATATTATTCACTGCATGGGCACTCTTTTTCCATTTGGTGTCTTTATCAAAAAAAAGGGTTGGAATTTTTTTTTCAGAAATGTATTTTGATGAAAGGGGTTTCGTTTCGTTGGTTGGAAATTGTAAGAATCAACTGGGGGTAGAAAACAAAACAGCTTAATTCGGTGGTGCATCAAAGCTGAGGATATAATTCATTTTTTATGTCTTCATCTTCACAAGCGTAAAAATGAGAAGTCGGTATAAATTTAATATTTTTCATTGATAAAATGTTTTAGTATTTGTTAGTATTATTCTAACCGTGAACCAAGAGTTGTAGAAACGAACAGAGAGAGAGGGAAAAAATCCTTTCCCAGGACTCATGTACATTTCATAATGTGAGTGTGAGGAATGTAATTCAGGGAAAATATCATGTTTTGTTTCTCGCGTCTCGAATAAAAAACGAAGCCAGAGAGAAAGAAAAAATGGAAGCTCGAGTGGAAAAAAATTTGTATTCTGCGAATGTAGTTTTGTAAGCATAAATCCAAGGTTCGTTCGTTCCTTCTTCACCGCATCCCATGACGGCATTGCAGGCAGTCCGCAATTTCAATCATTCCCTTTAATAATAAGAGACGGGAAACTCATAAAAAATAAAATGTCTGCATTGCAGAAAAAACATGCTTGTCAGGCTAAAATGTAATGTAAGAAACAATTTTCAAGTGAGCAGTTTTGTGTGTTGCCAGTTACACACACACACCCTGCAGCAGCAGCAAGCAACTGCACCACAGAGCGGAAAATAAGTCCCTGAAAATAAATATAGGCAACAGAAGGAAAAAAGGAGTTTTTATAGAGAAGTTATAATATACGAAAAAGCACATCTGGTGTACCATGTCGTGCCATTAAAAAAGGTACAATTTTCCACTTGTGGAAACAAATGCACGGTTCTGCTCCTACGAACTTGTCTTCGTGCTAGTTTTTTGTGAATGCGAATAGATTGTAGTAGTTTTTTTTCTCAAAGTGGGCATCTGCAGGGAGCAAAACTAGAATCATTTGTCGGATTCCTTCTAGGTTTAGACTTATGCACGCACATATAACTTCTTCTTCTCACATTTTTTCCTTGCTCACATCTTGATCATCATGATGACGGTTTTTTCTTCGTCGTTGAGTATGCATCGCAATCTCACTGAGATTGTAAAAAAAACTCCTCGGATCTTGGAAGACAGTGTCATATTGGAGGGTTGTGTTCGGAGTGGAGAAACTAGCGTGGAATGGAAACATTATTAAAGTAATAAAAAAGGAACATGCAGGAACTGGAAATGAAAAGTCTTTCCGCGTGTTACCGGAATGCGAATGGAGGAATTTTTTAGCTCTAGCTGCTTTCCTCCTGTGAAGATCCTTTTTGATAGCTTTTTGGTCCTTAGCGGCAGCGGCTTACCCTTAGACTTTCTTTCAACCGGGGCGAAATAATGTTTTTCATTGTTTCTGCATGGGTTTCTTTGGAATGATGGATACACAGTGGTTTTATTTATTTGAGTTATTTTGAAGATTGCTTCCATTTTAAATAAAATCACGATTTCAGTTGCTGAACTTTTGTTTATTCCCTGCATTCTTCGAGCCTTATTGATACAAAATATATGGTCAGGGATGAAGATTTTTGTGATTTGTGATATTATATTTGTTCGAGTTTGCATTGAAAAATCAAAACGATTGGAGTAATGTCAAAATAAGGAAATGTTCATGTATGCATTTAACTGCAGCCAAATAATTTCAATATTTTTGTTATTTTTATGGGTACAATGTCAGCATCAAAGTTTCAGCTAAGAGTCATTAAATAGGTCGAAACATGTCACCCTCAAAGAAGCCGACTTACAATGTTTTGCCTTTTCTATGCTGACGATTACAGAAAAAAAGTCTCAAATCACACAACTCACAATCAGTTGACGACCTTTGATGCTAGACGCAACAGAGTCTACTACAAACATGTTTATTTTGCATAACACCTTTATGTATTCTCAAAACACAATTTTTATCATTTCGCTTGAAAAATCAGAGACAAAAGAATATATGATCCTATAACTTCATATTTTCTTGTACTTGTGAATGCCCAGTAGGTAACATGCTGAATGAGCTCACTACTCACGGTGTAACTGCTGCAGTTTATTATGATTTGTAACACACTTCACCAAATATGATTTCATTAAAATATAGATAGCTTATTTTTCAGAGATTATTGTTTACCTTCCTGAAGTGAGCTAATCTTGGCCTAAGGAAGTTGATATTATTGAAGATAACAATTTTAATGCACAACTTGTGTCTAAGGAAGTATTAATGGTTCATTAAGAAGTGCACAGTGGCACAATTAAGGGATGGTTAAAATGCAAAGTCGTATACTTAATATTGATTTACATCTTATCCGACCCATTATGAGGAAAATGTGTGATTTAATTGCATAGATTAATTGGAAAAGGCTGTTGTATCCGTATGACATAAAATATTAACGAGATCGTGATAAATGTTCCTAACTATTATGATTATTGATATGTGTGTGGCCTAAGCTCATCTGCACCTTTTTGGAGTTTATAGTTTTTGGTTTTGAGAGGGGAAGTCCTTTTTTGCTTATTAAATAAAAGCTCTTCTTTTCTCCTTGTATCCCATCTGGTTCGCAGCATATCAAAAGAAACTTTTGTGCTAGAGAAATTCAATGATCCAACAAATAATTTCAAGACAATTCATTAAAAGCTTATTGTCAAAATTCAATTGCTACCGCATTACATCATTAAGGGAAGGATGATATCTCAGAGGTTTCTGGATAAACAAAAAATCCAAAATTTCCTGTGATACAAGACTCAGGTAACTAGACTTTCGTAACGATTCTCGATAATTCCGACTATAAATTAGGCTGGCCTGACATTGATAATAAATCTTGTTGGCGTTTGATACTCGTATCACAAAAACATGGTCTGGCGAGCATGCTGCGCCTCTAACAACATAAAAATTCCACACGACATCCAATTTCAAGGCGCACTAATGAAAGTTAGGCCCTCCTCAACAACAACAAAAAATCCGACTGTGCTGCAGTAGGAATCTTTTGAATCTTTTTTAATGCTGAGAAATTCCGCTTTTTGTTTGTTAATTTCAATAGAACATGTACGCAACTTTCTGTCGAGGAGAAAAACATTGGACAGGTTTTAATTTAAAAGTAATCTTGAAAACGTATCGTGATCATCTTTTCTATCCGAGAAACAACTTTTAACCGCTGACGAAATCCTTATTTGATTTGAATACAAATGAGAAAGGAGCTAGTTTTTAAGAGTTTGTGTTGCTCACAGTAAAAAAGCTAGCTTCTAGCAAATATGGTTAACAAACCAGAAGGTAATAGAAAATCTCACCCTCCTCATCGCATCTCATCACAATTAAAACATTGATGGACAGGCAAAACAAAATCCGTGAATTGTTTCAAGTTTCCCATGTTGTCCGAAAGTGCAACATTTATTTTTCCAAAAAATTATTTCTTTAGATATAACTGGAATAATTATGTTGCAATTTGAACTATGTATGCATGCAGAATGATTTATGTGATACACATACATGTGTTCATCTGTGACAAAGGAGACATTGTTACTTGTGACACAGGAGAAAGGGAGTGAGAGTGCATGAGTTGCACTAATACATTGTGTATATTGCATAACAATATACGATTCAAGTTCTCTCGATACAGTCAGTGGAAGCTCTATGTGCTCGTGTCCTTTGTGAAGAATTTTTTTCTTCAGTTCCCAACTTGTGAGTTCTCTCCAAACCCATTCGAAACATTCTTGGGCGTATGTGAGTCTCCAGGAAAATGAGTCGGATTGGCTGAGCGGCTGAAAAGTTTTATGGCTGTCGAGTGAATCCGTCCAATCGGGGAAGGATGCATTGAGAAATGCAGAGAGCTTGGCGTAGGGAACCTTTTCTTTCATCACGTTCCATTTACAAAAAATATAAAAAGGAGTGGTATGCCGCTGCTTTCCGCTTATACTTATTCTTAAACACATGAATGAAGCTGTATATGCCTGCGTTGTGAAAGGCATAAACCGTAGCTGACGTATGTAGCGTAGCCAAGCCACATATCAGGCTTGGATCCAGTGAAGTTGGTGGAGTACTGCATACTACCGTACCCGAACGAGTTTGCCGATACAAGAATCTTCCCCGGAGGGTAGATGTGATCATCTTGTATTGCGCTTGTTAGAAGAAGAGATGAAGCTAGTTGAGATGTGAGAGTATGTGTGTATGTGTGTATGAGCATACAGTATGTAATGTGTGCTGACTGGCCCTATGTGATCTTCCATCCTCGCTGCTGTTGTAATGCTGTGCTGTATACTGCATAGGAGCGGGGATCATGCTGTGAAGTAAAAACGTGATAATGCTTTTGTGCGTAAGTGAAGGAGACGACATGATGCAGAAGGCGACCCTCTCAGGGATGAAAAATTCTCATCTTGTATTGGGCTGTTTTATGAAGGCTTGCATGATGGTGGATAAATTATTGGCATGATGGAAATCGGACCCTTTTCTAACTGGCAGCCATTTTATTAAGTACAATGATTCCCGCATACCACGTCAGCATTACATATTACACATTCATATATTATGCACATTGTGTGTGCAAGCATTGCACCAAATAATGCACGACATGGGTTTTATGTTCATTACCTTACAATTGCTGTGAAATTTCACCTCAACATTCTGTGATGTAAAGTCAATATTTGCTGACATTTCCAAAAAATATTGATATTTTACATGGCATAATGTACAGAAAGATTTGTTTAAAACATTTTTGAACTCGATTAATTAAATGCGTTGATCAGAATTGCAATAATGCACAACCATGAAAAGCTTCACAGAAAGACGCTATCTTGATGTCGGCTGCGCCTTTGTTCCGTTAAACTCAGTTCGACTCAGCGGTACAGTTCGGGTTTTGGTGGCTCCTCGGAACTACCCGGAATTTCTTCCAGGAGTATTATGTGAATGTGTTCACGCAGGGTGTTTGCTGAATCTGTATAGACAACCATTCTGAGACAAGCATTTCTAGAGTGAGAGCAAAAACATGCTTTCTGGAATTCTGAGTCGTCCAGTTACTCTTCAGCCCTGGTTAGGAGAGTAACTTGGTTGTAGAAGCGTGTACATAAAATAAAAAATTAACAAATAATACATCAAGATTAAACGTTTCTCTATTGCGTCAAATACAAGCCTCCTCGAAATTTCATAATTTCATAATCATTGAGATTGAGAACCAGGAGCTACCTATTATTTGAGAGTTAGTGTCAGTATTTTAAAATCAAACGTTGGAAGACGTCAAATGTACTCAAGATGCCATATTATATGCACGTACATACGCAGTGGAAGGCACACCACCCGAATACGAAGGTGAAAGAGTAGAAGTAGCTGCAGTTACCCCTCCTAGTCAGTTGCAAGGGACAAAAATGATCTGGATGCTACCCTTTAAATTGCCGAAGTTGCCTGTAGAGGGTAATGTTCTCCAGAAGGTATATTACCTCTTCCACTCGTACATTTCTGTATATGTGCACATGCACACAGATACGCTTCAGGCTTCACGCATGTTTATGCTAGAGTGGTATCGTCGCCCCATCTAAAAGTTGGGACACTGCTTAAAATGGGTTAAAAATGTTTTTAAAAAAATAATCAATAATCAGTAACACCATTATAAACTGGCCTACCCAATCCAACACAAAAAAGTGTATTATGAATGATAGCTACGTTGAAAGCCAAGGAAATGCTTTAAAATTCCTTCTACCCACCTACCAAGTTGGTAGGTGTGGTGTATGTGCTCATAAAAATTAAAAGGATTATATATTGCATGACTATTGGAATTGCGCTCATCGTTAGTTACGTCATAAATAATGTTTTAAAGCAAGCTTGTACTGGTAGGTGTCTTAATGTAGAGCAGAGTCATTTATTTTCTCGCACACAACAAACTTTTGTCCTTATGCATTGGTCCCGTCAACACTTCTATAAGAAACTGAAAGTAATATGAGACAGTCGAAATGAGTGCATAAGTAATCCTTTCCGATATCCCAAAGAAAGTCACGTCAACATATAACGCATCCAGTTGCATGCATCAATCCATAAAAGTTGTATAATTTTTTTTGTTTCTAGAGCGAAAGACTGCATTCATTCAGCCACACGTATTGTGTACATGCGTGTATGGCTTTTTGTGAGAGATGGCAAAGGCTTTAATCTTTTCGAGGTGTTTTATGAGCGGGTTACTATATTGATGTCATATACTTTTTACTCACGGCGACCCAGAACATTGAACATTGCACACATTCACACGTACAAATATCCTTCTTGTTGGTTTCTCATACTCGCACTGCAACAACTGCACTAACAATAAAGCATTCTCTCTCTCTCTCTCTGTTTTTTGCTCCAACATTTTTTTCGACAGACGCACCAGTTTTCTTGCAATTCTGGAAAAAAGTTATGTATGTGAACGACGGGAATGAGAAATGAACCACATATCAGCTTCTCTGTTCCCATTTAAATTGACACACAAGTTTTTACTATGATTACAAGCTTTCCCAATTAATCAAATGGATTTTCTCGTTGTTTTACAAAAGTTTTTAGCGGAAATGGGAATTCTTGACTAATTTTAACAGAATTTTAAATTAACGACGACGACTTAGGGATAATGTGTGATACAGAATCACTGGGCATACTAATATAAGGCCTTCATAAGAGCAAACTGTGAGAAATGGTTTACGTGAAGAATCTGATAATTATTGAAGAACTCCTTTGTATGGTGCAGATATGTACCATTTTTTGTTCCATTCCAAATAATAAATGTGCGCAACATTTTACAGAAGTTCTCACTGGAAATGATTCGATGGTCAGGTAATAGGTATATGTTCCACGTGTGTTTATGAGAGTATCGAGTTACAAAAGGTGTACAAAATGCATGCATTCATTCCGTACTGCTTCCCATTAGCCACAACACCACAAGTTAAAAAGGCACTAGAGGATTATTTTTTTATTCACGCATGCACGAACTTAATACATGCCTACACTTCTTCTCTTTATCATCAACCACAGCACACACATATTATTATTATTCCCACTGACTCGGAGAGGTAAAAAGGACTCGCGCTCTGCGGGTGGCAAATTACATTACATTGAATTGGTTTTCTCTCCTTGAGTTGGTATATTTTTGGAGGTCTGAAAATGAAATGGGCGAACGTAGGGATGGATGAAGAATTCTTTTTGCCACGAGTTTTTCTCTGTACCTACACTGGACCCAATGCCACTTGCTAAAAAAATGTGATGGAATGTGTGTACACGTTTTCGCTATTTTAGTAAGATTAGAGTTGCAGCTGCGATAAGCCGATTGGCCACACTCGTTTCTCATTTATTCCAGACCAAGAACACATACATCATTTTTTTATTCACTTGCAACAACACGAATGAAAATATGCATTGCAGCCTTTTGTGCTTGGATGTTGGATTGGATATGAAAGCGAGCTCGGCTGTATGAGTAACTTGCGCCCTCCCGTGGTTAATTTTGTTTGCAAACTCTGTAATTTAGCCTTTTGTTTACAAGGCTGTTAGGAAAGAGAATATTATTTTGGTGGTGATGCATGCCTGGTTTAGCAGAATGCAATTGGAAATTCTTGAAATTGCTAGTGGTTTCGTTTAGCATGTATTCGCGCTTGCTTTACCTTTCCATTCAATTAATCACAGCTGAAACAAGACCTCCTGCATATGTGCTTCCGGGAGAGACGATGGTTTTTTCCAGATAAACCATCTCGCACGTGAAGCTATTTGTTATGAAAATGATGGATATATGTGTGGTGATGGATATAGTTCCGTCGTCAGCAACGGGAAAATGCATTACTGAATTTCGAGCGCATGGGGCTTTTAATACGGTTTCATATTTCCGAGTTGGCTAAAATTAACAAGAGCGGTTTTGTTGGTTTGGTATTCTATAAGGTTTTTGCGAATTTTAGTTCCCGTCCGACCCGAGTTGCATATCAGCTACATTTTGATGTAGCTCATTGGGGCTACTTTAGTTGTTGGCGAAAGCTGATGTGATATGCATGCAGCAGAGTAGATTATATTATGTTCTCCTCTGTCCTTGGATGATGCTGACGCAGGCACAACTCCCTAGAAGATACGACTCATTTCATTTTCGGTGAAATGTAAATGAAGTGCTCTCTGCTTCTGCTGAATGCCACAATGGTTGAAAGCTAAATTGAATTTGAAAATTTTGAGTAGGATCAGAATGAGATGATGAGAAGAAAGGCGTAGAGAGATATGTTCCTCATCCCAGAAGTAATGTAGCGTGAATATTTGGTAGTGAGAGAGAGTAGCAATCTGACGGGAAGCACGAAAAAGATGTACATTCATACATTTTCTGAGTGAAGGAAAAAGACTGATTTCGTTCCGTCAACATTGCCTTCGTCCAATCTTTCAACATCCTGCACAAAAGCATACATACAAATCTCTAATCATGAGATTCAGTTGAAAGATTTCTTTTTCGACAAAACGGTACACAGCTTCGCTCACACAAGTCACCCTCTTGCAATAATAGTTGCGGCATGAGTCGCGTGAAAATAAGTGAAATGACGAAATGAGAAAAGGGTTTTGTTGGCTATATGGTTCTGATGTTGAATACGGATTCAAAATATCTAACTGTCATGTACATGTGCGTGCATATATTGTGCACTAGGTCTGGAAGATACATTTTATCCAACTTTCATGTAATTTGGTTTGAACGGGAGAAACTGGAAGATTGTAGTGTTTTCTGTGTACCGGACTGGAATTCAAAATGGGTTTCATACATCATCAGAGCATGCAAGACATCTCTCTCCTTTCTCTGCTTATGCATCAACAACCGCCACCACACAGGACGCATGAGGACGGAATTCATTTTCCCTTTCAACTTTGCAGAACATCGAGCAGCATGCTTAAGGGGGGGTGGTTACCATACCATAGAGTACCATAAAGTTAACATTCATCCAGGTTGTGACGGGGCTACTTGGTA
>JAQFZW010001162.1:0-32018 GCA_034687055.1 Heteromurus nitidus
TACAAATTCCCCTGGAGTTATGGTGTCGGAAAGAACAGAATTTTTCTACATTTTATGGTTGTTGTGAGTCTAAATATTTTGGTACGTCCGTTATGAGGAACAATGAGCTTAACGCAACTAGCAATCATCACCATCACATCTAATCGAAAAAAATCTAGAGAGAATCTAATGGACGTATGGACTGCGAGACAAGGTGGATCAGGTGGAAATAAGGTTAAATTAAAAATGATTACGAATGGCTGTAATTATAACAACTTTAAATATCCTCCGATGACTCGTCTTCTTTATTTTCCACAAAAGAGTATGTGTGTAATTTTTTAATTTTTTCAGAGAGTTGCATAAACAAAACATGTTTCCTTCTTTTAGTCGTCAACAATTTCCTAATTCGCCCAAAAATATATAAAAAATATATATTCTTATTATTGGCATTGCGTGCAACTAATGAGATTCACAATCAATAAAATCCAATTGATTTTCATAATGTTCCCATTGATTTTCGATGATGATCCCTTCAGTCTCTCCTCCTCGCGCATGCGAATTTTGCGAACATGAGCCTTTTTTATGGCGTAGTTCGGTACACGCACTAATTGTTTTTTTGAGGACCAATAATGTTAATTAAAAGTATAGCTTCATCATATCACCCTCCCTCACAAAAAATTCCTTATTTTTTCGCAAATAAAATCGACACAGATATAAAAAGTGCGTCTCTTCGTTGTCAGCTTATGAAGCCCGTAATTAGAGCGTTGATGTTGGCACATTAAAAATACTTTATCCTTAGACTTTTGGGTGACCTTAAGATATTTTTTAGATGAAGAAGGTGTCCCCAGTCCCCAGCCAGCCACATTAATTTCATCGTCATCGTCATCATCATCATCCCAATTTTTGATGGGTTTCTCTATTAAAATTATTATGATTAAAAACATTAATTGGTTTACAGTAGTGCGGTGTGTGCGCGGCCATCATTTTAGGAGTTTAAAGCGCACGTTCTCGCATCTCCTCAGAATTTTTTGACTTGAGAGTTTGAGCTAAAGATGCTCCCATAAATTAAGGAATGGGAATTTGATGAGGGCCACACATCTCTCTCGCCATGCCCCTTTTGTACTCGAATTCTCGCGTGATCGACTTAATAGAAAAAAAATCCCATTTTTATGGGCAACGTGGAAAATTTGCATTTCTAATTTCTCCACTTAATTGCATTTTAAACTTAAATATTTTTCGCCAACTTGTCGTAAAATACGAGCTGAAGGGACACTCTTATAAATGTTATTGCTTTCAGTACTACACTACGCCTTTAAGTCATGGCGAAAAAAGTGATTAGTGATTAGCATTTATCATCTTTTTTTTCAAGTCTCCACACCAAACCACAACTCTGCTCCGCTTTATTGCTTTTATATCCACTCAAACTTGAGAGGAGAAGAAAGGTCTTTTTGGTGTCGGTGTCGACACCTCTCCCTTGGCTCACCTAATGGGATTTTCTTCTCGAACGACGCAAATATGTCTGGATTTGGAAGTGTCTTGAGCGATAAATTAGACACGAAAGGAGTTGAAATATCAAAAAAAGAAAATCCCATTTTACCTATTTCGATGTGGAATGTCGCAAATTGAAAGCTAGAAAAAAAATCCCCGTAAATTAAGATAAATGACGGATTTTTTTCTCCTTCCCAATTTCACACCGATGGCCGACCCATAAAAAAGATAAATGTGCGACTCTGATTCTGACACACTTTGTTCATGCAGTTTGGGCTTTGCAAAAGAAATTAGGCCAGTCTAGCCGTTTACGACGTCAGCAACGAAACTTCGGACAAATCAAAATAATGCCAGATTGATTTCGCAAACACGGAAATTGACAATCAGGCATTCTCACACTCGAAAAAGTGCTTCTGATTCTGATTGAGAGCATTTTCAACTTGAACTTGAAACAAGGTCGCTTGAAAAAGGATGATGATCGACAACTGATTGAATCTAACCTGAATGAGGTCACTTTTGACAGAGTTTAGAAAGGGAAGATGGACATACATACAATCAGACAGTAGCGATGAAATGAACTGAGCAATTTATCGATTCCTTAATTTGTTTGAGAGAAGAAGATGCTATTAGCCGCCAGCCCTCATTTCCAATTCGCTAATGATGGACGAAGGTTATAACTATGTCGTTCTCTCGTGGAACAGACGATGAGGATGAAAGACTCGCAAAAAAACTGCAAATAGTGTAAAAATCTATTTTTTATTGCGAATTCCAGGGTTATGGGAAGCCTACTACGATTATTCTTCTTCTCCCTTTTTTTGTCAAAAATGGTAGCAAAATTTTGTGTAATCTGGTCTGGACACGGATATATTTTTATTAGGTTACCAAACTAGTTTACTTAATTTATGCAGCAAAATTTAAGCAATATTTTTATTTGGGAAGTATGTGTGATGTGATGAACTGCATCAAATTCATAAATTTAAATTGAAGTGGGCAACTCATGGGCAAAAGCAGGAACACATATGTGCCATAGCACACACTTTTGAGCTAATTAACTTAACATCCTCTCTGAATCCTGTCCTAATTACCCTTTCTCGCATACAAATTCCCTTCCATAAACTTGACTCATCTTCAATCTTATGGTACTTTTTTTGGTGTGGATTCAATTGGAGCGAGTGATCAAGGTCTCCCTCTTCTTCTCACTCATCGTCAGTGAGAAAGGTGAGCAAGAAAATATTTTAGTTTGCATTCATCTTCATCAACAACGCCATAAATTCTTTAACTCGTCACACATGAAAACATTACGGTGGAAATGCTATTAACATTAAGGTACCTCTCTCTCATCTCCCACAAAATTGAGGATGACACTCGTCTCTGTCTCTCCCCTCCAAAAGATATTAATTGTATCAATAAGCAATAAAAATCATCATCCAAAAAACATTTTATTACAGAGAATTTTTCTTGTTCTGAGATTGTTGGTCCATTAGAGGTAAATTATCATTCTTTTTCTATTGTTTGTGGTTTCGTAGTTTTGGTTTATGGTCACAGATCTTCGATGAATGTTTCGAGAATGATAATTGGCAGAAGGCTCATTTGTCTTCTGAAGAAGAATGCATTTGGACTTAAATGGGAAGTGGAGATGACCCAGAGCAGGTAGTGGACGTATGGACACACATTTTTTGCTCTCGTGTCCATTTTATTGAGTAGTGAACAAGCAAGGACGACGTTTACAACTTGAAGCAAGAAAATTCTCTTCATTTTTTTGGCTAATGTGAGGAGGGTGAACTGATTCCCAATTAACAGTCAACTTTCATTCGCTTTACAACAACAACCTTTTGAACAAGAAACGACTTTTGACTTGACAAAGGACATCATGTAAATGCCTTGTCGCGACATGACCACACCAACAAAATGTTTGCAACTTGTGTATACTTCTTCTATGAAAAAATTAAGAATTTTTGCATTCTTTTTCTGTCCAAAATCTCAACTTGTCTCTTTCCAAATTTACACATGAAAGAGTTGACATGAAAAATGGAATAAAAGCTCAAAGTGATTTTACAACTCCACCTCTCCGCGGGATGGACTTGAGTACAATTTGGTAATGAATAAAGAAGACAAATGGAAAGCAAAAGTGTCAAGCTCTTTTATTTAAAAAAAAACAATAAGTCTTTTTTTGTAAATGTGTCCACATTTAGTGAAGACAAGATAACGTATCTCTCCTCCAACTTGTCCAATTTTACAAAAGAATTTTTAAAACTGAAGCAAGAGATGTGTCAACTCGTATCAAAATCAGAAGAGATGAGATCATATTATGGATCTTGATAAAAAATTTTGAACTTGTGTCTTCGGCATACATTTTCTCTAAAAAGTTATCTACATATAATATCGCTTGTTGTGAGATACTTGTGATGTAAATGAATATGATCACACATGTGCTAATGTGCTTTTTATTATCCCTATTATCTGTGAACATACTTTTTAACTGAACTTCACACACTTTTCAATCCTGCCAAAAAAAATTGTTCTGTTCTCTTTTTAGGGGAAAATGTGGATGACCTTTTAAATCGTTTTGATGATAAACTCCTTCTGGCATCAAAAAAATATCTCTCGCCCAGTCCGCGAGCAGAAAACAAGCTCTTTTCATTCAATTCTCAAGTGAGAGAGTTGAAAAAAAATGTTATGCAAGAATAAGAGTTTGTATCTCTCTTTGGAATTTTGTTGGATAGAGGCATACTATATTCTCTTCAGATAGCTTCGTTTTCAGCGTCATCTCATCTTGCTCCACTGGCAAACATCGTCGTGACCATTTCAAATGAGTTTACTCGTAAAAATGCGACGGAGGAATAACATTGTGGAGGCAGGTGTGCGTGAGGTTTCGGCATGAGAGAAGAAGAGAATAGATGCAACTTGACACTGACACACGTAGAGATGAAAACTTGTAGAAAAAATCATGTTATTACAAGTGGAAATGTTTTTTGTTTCCCGACGAGAGTCAAAACATCAACTCTCATCAGCATTTTAGGCATCAGGCCTTGCCTACTTCCATATGTCACCTTTAAATGTCAGGTCACCACAAAACGGCAGCTGATTATCGTTTAATAATTAAAAATTGGCCAAAATTTTGAAGAAAATCGAAATCGAGGCTTAATCTTTGTGGCCCAGTAAATTGTGTAACTTTTAAGATTTTTCGTGATTTTCCCATTTGCAGGTACGACGTAACCCTTTCTTTCTCATCCGCACTCGACACACAAAGCCAATTTTAATGGAAACTGTCTCGACTTCGTCACACCAGAGATCAGTCAAGAAAGTGTCTTTTGTCTCCTCGTCATCCACTCATCAATAATATATTTCGCAAAAAGAAAAACAACAACTCCGCTCTTAATTGGATATCAAGTTTCCCAGAAAAACAAATACAAGTTTAGAGAGCCAGCCAGCATATATAAAACAAATTTTTTTTGGGGGGGGGGCGAGGAGTTTGTTTTCAAAGATTTTTGTGTGTCATCAGGAGTCAGCTCGTATTTCACGGTTCTCATTGTGTCTCGTTTGACAGATCAATTAAATTACTTTGGTTTGGGGGAATGTGTCCTGCTTTATGCTGATGATTATGATTTTTATGCTTGCGCCATACCCCTCATCTCCATAATACAATCAATATGAAATTGTTGGGATTCTTTGTGGATAATCAAGTCAATTAATTTGACACATTATCTCTCCACAAAATACAAATATGTGCGTGTGGTCGTGGTCATTTTTTAGAAGAAAAAAATTAAAACAGCGAGCATCTCAGACGTGCTCACACATGGATTTTTCTTCTGAGCAAAACACAACGTGACTCTCGTTTAATGTGTCTTTCAACAGATCAGAGTGAAATGATTGTCGACAGGGGATGCGTGTATTGTCGCAATTACGCGAATTATCCACAAAAAAGTGCTAAATGCCATTTAGCTATAATATTGAATGGGCACTTGACACCCGCTAAAAGCCTTTCTGCCGAGAGAAATAGTTTATGATTTTTAGCATTGAGCAGCAGAGGATTGTGAGTAGAAGAGACATATTTTTTCCCCAACATTTTTCTGTCGCTTGTCTCTCAAAAAAATAAATAAAAAAGACAGCGGCAGAGTGACAGTTATTACGATGTTTAATGGCTCATCAAAAAAATATCATCGTTTTCGTGAGTGGAGCTCTGCTGTGCTCACTCTCGCCTCTCATAACATGCTAGACCACCTTTGCTCTCAGGGTCATATTTTCTTCACACACATTTTTATTCACAATCCACAATTTTATTATTTAACAAATTTAGCAAAGTTAAGTTGAAAACTCCACAAAAATTTAATTTTTTTTGTCTGTAAGAATTCCTATGAGCATTTTTTATTTGAGAGCGTGTTCAAAATGGTGGACGCTTCGGGGATATATAAAAATAGACCAATTACAAAACAATTTCTTAGCGTGGCAAATAGGGCAGTAAAGTCAAGTAATTGTTTTTTGATATGCGAGCGAGCTTGGACTCTGAGGCTTACACAAAAAACAACCCTTTTGGCTTTTCTTCCCCTAAAAAAAGGTAAAAAAGAGAAGAAACATTGAGGATTTGGAGAGGAAGACGGAAGGATGCAGACAATAAATATGTTGGACGTGTATGCAGATATGTGATATGTGACAAAAACTGTTAGGTATGCTCATGTTGACAATGACAAACCCAAACTCAGCTGGATTCTCGCAACCTTTTTTAAGTCGTTTTTTAACCGTCTTTTACTCTTAACCTGTTCTAGTATGCATTATTATGATGCATCAGCATATGTCTCTATTGCATTTTTCAGCTGTTTTCAGCAACACGGCTAAAAATAGAGTTGAGACCCGTTGGAACAATAGGCTTCTATATTTTCAATACAGCTTTGCCCACGATAATCAGCTGAATTTTGCCCTTTCACATTTTCTCTTAAAGCCATAAGTATAAAGTAGGTTTAAGTAGACATGTTTTTGCGTGTCCCCTTACTTCTATCATATATGTAGGCCACATATTATTGCATTGTTGAAATCCAGCTACAGCTACATACTTTTTTACACTTACGTTGACTTCATATTTTTCAGCCAAGGAGGAAGGTTTAACAAATATGTACGGATGTACGAAACATAAAATATATCATCGTCAGACTGACTAAGTCAGTCTCAGTATATGATTTTTTCTCAATGTATGCATGTTTTAAAGGAATAATGAATGTCCGCGTTGGAAGGAAGAGACAACACTCATTAATTCTTCACTTTTGAAACTTTTGAAAGTCGTGATGAATGCAATTCTGAGGTTGTCACATCGTGCGACCGTGTCATCACGAAACGCTATGGTTCAGAAGAGAGAAGAAGTCCTCTCTCATGTCATCAGAACTCTCTTATCGATTCCATTTGACCATCCCAGACCGATAGCTGATGAAGAATATGAGAAATTCTCCGAAGCTCCAAGAACAATGTTTTCTCTCTCTTTTTCTCCGACATTCAAAACTGAGCTAGCTAAAAAGTCAAGTCTACCAAATCAAACCACCGAGACCGAGCTCCTCATCAACGTTTCACGAGAAAGAAACCCTTTTTTCCAATACAATTTCTCGACCGGAGTGGCCACTGCGGGTGGATTAGAAAGGGGCCAATTACCAAACAATTTCTTAGCTTGGCAAATGGGGCTGTAAAATAAAAACTCAAGCTCACTCAAGGGTTTCTTTTTCCCTCAAGGGTTCCTCACTGAAACACAAATTATCTCTCCAGATACGAAATTTTTAGGTACTTTTTTTCTGCTCAATGCAAGCATGTGTATTTCCAGCTGTTTTCAGCAACCCTGTTGCAAACAATTTCCTTAATGTGTACCCCTTCACCAATACACAATGAACAAGGATTCGGATTTTCAAGGGACCTTTGGTTCCCTGCTGAAAAAACTACTCTTCTTCAAGCTTCCTTATTCCGTCTTCCTCAAAAATTTTGTAAAGGATTAGCGTATCGAACGGAGCCGAACCAAAAAGATTATAAAACAAGAGACCAACACCAAACTACTGACCGTTTCTTGGCAAACATATAGGGACATACATAATCATGTAAAATATTTTTGATAAAAAAGGATGTATGCCGTTTTTTTCCTTGAGGAATGTGGAAGCAGGAAAGGACAACCGTTGCTTCTTCCTTAGCCCCTTTAAACATACAGAAATGCAGAGATACTTGAGGATTTTGTTTGTGATAAACCGATTTCCTTAAGACCCAACCCTTCACTCTCGGAACGAGCAAAAATGCGTACATGACAATATGATGATGACACAGGCATCCAAAGCATTTTTTTCAGTCTAAAAAAGTAGCTGCTCCAGTTTCCACACGGAAAAAAGTAGTGACAAAGAAATTGGATTCTAAAAGGACGATTTGAGGGGAACACGAGAAATCATGGCTGAAGCGAATAGCGATAATCAAGTTTGTTCTGGAAGTGGGGCTCGTTCTCCGGAAGTTGAGGCAGAGGCGACTCGACTCGCCCATGGAATCATTGAGGTGATCACGGCGACTGAAAATGTGTGGAAAACGGTTTCGGAGAAGCAATCGATTGTTCATCGATTATACGCTGAGGTAAAAAAAATTGAAATGTGTTATCACTCACATCATTTTTAAAAGTTTTTTTTTAAAAAGAGTGATAATTTTAATTTAGTTCATGTCATTTTCAATTTGCAGCAAATCACAGTTTCGGACAAGTTCTCCGAATACTACGAAGTCTGGTGGGAGAGGGACCACTCCCTCTCGGACAACATTGCCTCCTTCCACTCCTTCACGGAGATTGACGAGCAAGCTCAGCTTCTCGCTCACAAGATGCATCAGCTTGAGGAGAGGCTCGCCCACTCGGGGAGAATTGTGAGGGATCTGATTCGGGACGTGAGGGAGCACATGAGTCTCCTCAGACAATCGCTGGAGAAGGTGGTCGCTGCCAGGCGGCTGGAAGAGTTGGAGCATTTCCATATCCCGAACTTGGATTGGTAAGAGGAAAAACTCAATTGTATTTTTTTGCAAGGAAAAATAGATTTGTTTTGAATTTTTTTTAAGAAATTAATTTCTAAATTCAATTTAAAGGATCCAAAGTGTGCCTGACCCTGAAATCGAAAAACTTGCGGAGGAGTGGGAAGCATCCCAACTGGAAGCGGGGATAAGCGTCTGCCTCCATCAGCTCCAGCTACTCGCCCACTCCTCCAGCTAGAAGGAGGAAGAAGACAAATTGACTACAAAAATCTAACTGTTGGTGCTCATATCTTATCTAGTTTTCTATTCGTCTAATTCAGTTTTAACCCTTTGTTCGCTCCATTAACTTTAATACTGTACAAATTTATGTCCTCGCATGTACATAGTCGAAAACTCTGTAAATAATTATCGCAAACGCAGCCTCGGTCCGTACGTTATACTTAAGCTTAAATAAAAGCGCAATAAAACTCACAATCTTCACTAATTTGTAGCATACTAATTAGTCATCTAATCACATAGATTTTAAGATAATTGAAGTTGTGGGATTGACAAGGGTCAAGGCTTTAGGTTACATGACGAAATGCACAACTAATCTCCCAATCAATCGGCAATATCTTATCATACGTCTTCATTCTGACTTGTGAGGAGAGCACGTGCACGTCCAGACTGTCAATGTGTCTGACTGGAGTGGAGTGCTGGAGAAGATGGGAATGCACGAGGGAATGTATCACGCCTCTCTGATATATGGAACGCTCTGATGATGAACATCCTCACAATGTTTCACTTGAGAACTCAAGGTCGCTCAGATGCAAAGAGGTTACACCAGTCACCAGAGACCATAAACACTATTATTGCTTGCTCATGTATGCTCATGTTGTGTGACAGAAGACGAAGGAATTATAACTTTGAAAAGTCTGCCATAAATTTAGGGAAAATAATTTATATAATTTGTTTTGGTAAAATGGGCAAGTTTGTTCTCGGAGTTGACTGCGGGTCGGGAAGCGTTCGCGCCGGTCTCTTCTCCACAGACACCGGGAGCCTGCTGCGGACAGCGGTGAAGGAGATCAAAATCAACAATCCAGAAGGTGGCTACTACGAGCAGAGCAGTGAGGATATTTGGAACGCTGTGGTCACCACTGTCAAGGTTCGACGTCGTCCTAAAAAAATTATTTTCTTGAGGAAGAATATTTATGGAAATAGATGTAGCAGAACTTTTCAACTAATGTTTGATGATTGAATTATATGACAGGAAGTGTTATGTGGGAATAATGAAGGAATCAACTCGGAGGATGTGACTGGGATCTCGTTCTGCGCCACATGTTCCCTCGTCGCAGTGGATTCCTCTGGGAAGCCCGTCTCCTTGAGTAAAGGGGGCGACTCCTTCTGGAACATTGTGATGTGGATGGACCACCGAGCTTGCGAGGAAGCCTCCTTGATCAACTCGACAAATCACTCCGTCCTCAACTACGTCGGCGGCTCCATCTCGCTGGAAATGGAAACTCCGAAGCTGCTCTGGCTGAAGAAGAATCTCCCCAGGAGCTACCAAGCCACCGCAAATTTCTTCGACTTGGGCGACTTCCTCCGGTGGAGGTGCTCCGGAGCGGAGAGCCGCTCTGTCTGCTGCACTGTTTGCAAGTGGACGCATGTCAACGAGGAGAAGGGCAACTATTGGGACGAGACCTACTTTGAGCAAGTCGGTCTCACCGATGCCCTCCCCAAAATTGGCAACTCTTCGTCCTTTCCTGGAGACGCTGTGCCAATCTCACCCAAAGTAGCTGAGGAGCTTGGACTCGGTCCCCATGTCAAGGTGGGATTCTCCCAGATTGACGCCCACTCCGGAGTCTTGGGCATGATGGGCTGTGGCAAAGTTCCCAAGGAGAAGGTCGGCCTGGGCAGATTGTGCCTCATTTCAGGCACTTCAGTTTGCCACATGGCCCTCAGCCCCAAGTCAGTCATGGTTCCTGGGGTGTGGGGGCCCTACTACGGAGTCATCCTCAAGGACCTTTACCTCAGCGAAGGGGGTCAGAGCGCGGCGGGCAAGTTGCTGGATCATGTTGTGATGGGGCATGCTGCTTATCCAGACTTGGCCAAGGAATGCGGTAACAGTTTAGGGTAAGTTCACAAGAAGACATTTAAAACAGCCGAATTTTTATGAAGACACAATCTTTAATAATTTTTTTACAGAAAAGTGCTATCCCACCTGGAGGAAATGATAAAGAAAGAGAAGTGTCCAAACGGTCTCACGAAGGAACTCCATCTGTGGCCAGACTTCCACGGAAATCGGTCTCCTCTCGCAGACCCCACTCTCAAGGGCATGATGAGTGGACTCACCCTGTCCAGTTCGAGGAACGACTTGGCCGCTTTGTATCTTGCCACCATTCAAGCCTTGGCAGTAAGCAAAAGAAAATCTATTTATTCTAAAAAACTAAAATGAAGTTGTAATTTTTTAAATAAAAAAAATATTGCTCATTTCAGTACGGCAGTCGCCACATCAAAGAAGAAATGGAGAAGGCCGGCCACTCCTTCCAGGAGCTCGTCATCTGCGGCGGCCTCACGAAGTCGCAACTCTACCTTCAAACACACGCGGACGTGATCGGGCTCCCCGTCATCGTTCCAGACTGCGCCGAGCCGGTCCTCTTGGGAGCTGCGATTTCCGCTGCGGCTGCAGCCGAAGAGACAGTCGATGTCCGGAACGTAGTTCAGCGAATGGCAGGGGGCTGCTCCGTGCTCGAATCGAACCCACTTGCCAAGTCGTTTCACGACAGGAAATACACCGTCTTCCTCAGAATGGTCAACGACCAGAGGAGCTACAGAGAAATTATGCAACAATAAAAAAATATATTCTGTTCACTCTCGATTGATTTTCAGCAGAGAGGAATCATCCTCATCATAAAGCTTCATTGAATTGCGTCAGATGAGAAGTAGAGACGAGCTTAGGGCGCCTGTGTGTGGCCAACTCTCCTGTCACGACCCACCAGAGTCCACGTCCACGTCCACCATACGCTCATTTGCATTTCCCTTATAAGGCACGCGACACGCTTAGCTCCTCTTTCTGATTCTGTTGCGGTCACTCTGGCTATCTGCATCGAATCGAATCCAAATCCAACATCCATCGTCCTTATATTCATTATCACCTTCTGGCGTGTGGACGGAGATACATAGTCGCTTGCCACACTCGCCTGGTCTCGGTTGCATCACATCACAATTCCCAAAAAAAATCCCATCTTGAGATCCCCTGTCCCCTGTCCATTGCAAAAAAATGCAGCATGTAGCCATCTTCCCAGTGCCCACCCTGAATACTAATCGCGCAAGTGTGTGTAAAAATAGACTCGCACATATATTGCCCATAATCAATTCAATGCTCACTCAAATAGACTCAACGCAACCAGCAACAATTTAATTTTTTCAAGTTTGACTTGCTCCACTTTGTTTGCTCAAGGGAAAGTCGTCTTTATGAACTCACTCTCGGCTCTAATGCAACTGTTTAAAAAAGTGTCAATTGTCACTCTCGGGAGTTGAGGAGGATTTCCCAATGAGCTACTACAGCCACTTATTGTTTCTCTCAAGTGTGAGAAAAGTGGCTTTGAGTTTTGGAAGGTGCCAATATATAAGATGACGAGACGACCACTTCATTTACACCTTTGCTAATTCCCTGATGTAATCGTGGTGAATAATGAGTTTTGACTGTCACAATGTGACATGAAGATGAGCTAAGAGATGACTCTCTTCACATCGCCATACATTGCTCATCTGTGTCTGCGAAGCAACTAATTGATAAATAATAAACAATTAGAGTTGATTCTGTGTGCAGCGGAACGCAAACACTCGAGCTGCATTCTAAACTGCATCTCAATCTCAAAAATTCAGAGAGCCCTTCCTTTCCATATTCCCATCCTCACGTCCAAAAAAAATTCGCAGAAGCTTAAAAAAAAGTACCTTAAGTTCAGCGCATGTGCTGAGGTACATCAGGAGTTCAAACGGAGAGTATAAAAAGTGGGGAGATGGTCGACAGGAAGATATCACTCGCTTAAAACTTGTCATCAGGCAAACAACAACAAAAAAATCCTTTATTCTTAAACCATCGAAGCTCATCAACATGAAGCTCATTTCGGTATTATAATTTTTAATCTCTTTTCAAAATGTTTTGTTTTTTTTGTGGCAAAATTGTTTCTCATGTTTAAATCCAGGCTTGCGTTGTCCTCCTCCACGCGATGGTGGTGCACGCCTTCCCCCAACAAGCCACCTCAGGGGCAGGGGGCTCTCAGGGCGGCAACTTGGGCGTCGAGTGCAAGACTCAAAAGACTGGGGAAGGCCAGTACAAAGTGAACTGCGAAGGGGTGAACCAAGACGCGATCGCTCTCCGCTCCGAGCACATCCTCTGGCTCCAGGGACCCGAAGGTCAGCAGTCTGTGGTCGACATTGAGATTCCCAACTACAAGATCGCCGAGCTGATCAAAGCCGGGTTCAAGCCGAGCGAAGGACAAGGCACGAAGATTAACGTTCTGCTCAAGAAGCCAGAGCAGACTTATGACGCCCAAGTGGATGAGCAGAAGGTGTCCAGCGGGGTGCCTTCTGTCAACTTGCAGTACGAGCCGGTTGAGAAGACAGTCGTCCACTTCCCCAATGATAAGGCGTACAGTCCTCTCCAAGGGCCGATCCTGCCTCCGGCCGCTGGCGGAAGTGGGGCTACTGCTACTAGCGCTAACAGTCCTCCTCCTCCACAAAGGGTCCAGCGTCAGAGCAGAGGCTACATTCAGTAAGGAGGAGGATGAGGAGGAGGAGGATGAGGAGGTGTGGGAGGAGGAGAACTCATCCCAACCCTTTTTTGAGTTACCAACTTTTACACAAAAAATGATATATTTTTTAATAATTAATGTTGAGCCTTTCTCTCTCACAAAATGTTTCCCCTTTTCCCGACGTGGAACTCTAGTCACATTATTCTGTCTTTCTGCTTGTCTCCATAAATCTTTTCTAACCAGAATAGATCACCTGTTTCCGTTTCCCCCTCACACACACAACTCTTACTCTGATTGAATCTCTTTAATTATTAGCAATTACACGTGTTTCCTCAACTAAATATATGCGACTGATTCTATTTTATATTTAATGACTTGTAATTATTATTTGTAATCCCATCTCTCCATAATAATGTTTTATGTGGTAAAATGGCAAATAAAACCCAACTTAATCTCGAATGGAAGCATGTGCAATTATAAAATGAAAGTCTTGTAAAATGAATTTTTTACATGTTACACGCATCCGGATTGCGGAGGCAGACACGCGATGGACTAAATGGAAGACTCGCGATAGGAATCGAAACGAACCATTCGCCGTCCACTCAAATGAAAGGAGCTTCTCTCTATTTAAGTTTTTAAAGTGAAATCCTCTTTCCTTATCTTTCCATCTTGCTTCAAATCTTTGCCATAATTGCATGTAATTTTTTGAGTGCACTCATTTTTTTTACTGAATGAGTTCATGCTTCCTGTTAGCTTTTAATGTTTATGTATGCGCACAAAAAAATCACGCGAGATCCATATAAATTTCGCACGAGATTAATTCTCTGTATTCATTTTGGACTGGAGACGACACGAAACGGTATCCTTTCAGTTGGAAGATCCATTCAAATCCCAATCTGGAGAGGAGAGCAAGCTCATAACTCTGCAAAATTTAACTTTGTCGATTTCTCTCTTCCAAAGCCCAAAAATGCAACAAACAAGTACACTTTGTGTCGTCACTTTGCTGATGCTCATCAGCGTTGACCTCGGAGCAGGTAAGGTGGTTATCTTACAGTTTGAAAACTTTTATGGAAACGATAAGTGCTTATCATCTCTAAATTATTCCAGGTCTCAAATGCTACCAATGTCGGCTGTTGGACGGTGTCGGGGATGAAGGCTGCGATGAGAATCCCCCACCTGAGAAATACCTTCGGGAATGTGCTCGTGAGCTTCCCAAATTTATCTATTTTGTCCGTAAATAATTATTATGTCCGTGTGGGTGTGACTATTTTGTATAGAGCCACAATGCTGGATGAAGTACTCGAACAACGGGACTGCCCACTACGAGCGCTTTTGTGTCGCGGTGGCGAGCAGCATGAATGGATGCATGGCTGTGAACGTGTTTGACTCGAAGGGGACTCAGCATTCCGGGCTGGAGTGCAAGTGCAATGATCCCGACGGCTGCAATGGGAATAAGCCTGCTGGCGTCTCTGACTCCACGGGTTCTTCTTCTGGGGGATCTGACTCGGACGCCACTTCTCCTGCCCCAGAGCCTGAACCTGAATCGTCGTAGTGTTCCGGAAAATTTCCAAATTCTTAAAATACTTTTCAATCCTTTTTAAATAGACACAAATTCCTACAAGCATTTGAAATAAAGGAAAAATAAAATGTTGTGCTTTAAAAAGAATTTTATTTCATTCCTCAGTAAAAAAATGCTGAAGTATTTTTGAAAGATAATTTTCTTTGAATTATGGCATCGGCGGGGTCTCATCAGTTGGCCTTGTCTCCAGCCAAGTTTTGATCTGTGGCAAATTAGCAATCCCCTCAGCAGCAGCCTTCACTCCAGGAAAGTGGCTCAATGCTTCCGTAGACCGTTCGTGGAGATGCTCAACAAAGTACAGCATTCGCAAATCAGCCCAAGTGACCCCTGAGCCCACATAATACTTGCCACCGTTGTCGACGAGGATTTTCTCCAATTTTGACATGTAAAAGGGGAATGTCTTCTCCTCCAGCTCCTTCTCCAGGGCAGCTCTCCGTTCAGGGTCTTTTGTGCGTAACACAGATTTCCGTTCTAATCCGAAACAAAGAATATTTTGAAAATATAAATTAAACCTAGTGAGCTACTCCTCAAATTTCAATAATACACATACCTTTCTCAAAGTCTTTCAACACTTCCACCAGCTCGTCACACTTGGCAGACTCGTAGTCATCCTTTCCAGCAAGGTGAAACTGCTTCGCGAGGAATCTCGCAATTGCCGTCATTTGAGTTAGCGATTTCCCCTCAAACTCCAAAACGGGAACCCTTCCAAATGGAAGATCTACAGAAAAAATAAGGCATTCATTTTTTTATTCATATAACTCACTTCAACCTTCATTTTTATTTTCCAATTTTCTACACACGGCAACTCACCCTTTTTAATGCTTTGAGGGAGCTTGGGGAAATGATGAGCGTCTCCAGGAATCCTGGCATCTTCATAAGGCACTTCAGCGTACACAAAAATTAGGCGAATTGTCTCAGCAATTCCACGACAGTTGTAGTATGTCAGTTTGTACTTGGGCTGACCCATATTTTCCCTTTTTAAATTGTTGTGGAGGAGGAGACAATTTGGAGCGAAAATCACCTTTTGTTAAAGAGAATAAGACTATACAAAAGTGTGTTGACTTTCAGTCCAATCCAGTCCGGTTCAGCAAAGCAAAAAAAAACCGGCATACTGAACCGATATATGCTCATACATGTGCTTTGCCATAATTTTGTGACATTGTGAGTATGCATGACAAGTTGACAAGGTCATCTAGTCTCATTCTTGTCTGTGTGAGAAGAAGATGAGGAGACGACATGTGTTAATTATGGAAGAATTCTTGTACATGTGTGCTGCATCTGTGTGCATTCTGTATCAAGAAGGGAGCTACATATGTCAAGTAGATCCAGATCGAGCATAAAATTATGCAATTTGTCTCTTAAACATGAGAACATTTATTTTATTGAACAAAAATTAATAGTTGAAATTTTTAAATTAATTAAGTTACACCCCCTTCGTCTAATCTCTTGGCAGCATTTCTGTAAGGTCCGCAATGACATAAGCTGTGCTCGCCCACACAGCCAAGCATCGGTCTAGAACCGAGGGCTCCATCGCCGTCATCGCATCCGCCTCTGTATGATGATACCAGAAATATCTGCCGTTGTCCCCATTCAGCACTATTCCTGGCACGCCTGCCCTATTCATCAGATAAATGTCGGTGGGCATGCCGCCCACTCGTATCAACGACGTTGCGTTCGTCTCTTCCTCGTACAGCTTCATGATTTCATGGACGACGCAAGTTGCCATCGGGCTCCCACTGAAAAGCAAACCGGCCGCTTCCAAACACCCAAAATCCGCTTCCAACGCTGCCGAATATGACTCAAGTTCAGACTTGTGGTCTCGCGTGTACTTCCAAGCGCCATACAAGCCAGCCTCTTCCCCTGTGAAGAATGCATTTCGAATCGTTCTTCTCGGACTCAAGTTGAGGTACTTGAGCATGTTGACCACTTCCATG
Source organism: Heteromurus nitidus (assembly GCA_034687055.1). Taxonomy (NCBI): domain Eukaryota; kingdom Metazoa; phylum Arthropoda; class Collembola; order Entomobryomorpha; family Entomobryidae; genus Heteromurus; species Heteromurus nitidus. The sequence goes on from JAQFZW010001162.1 coordinate 16,680, forward strand.
GCGAGAATGGGACCGATCCCATCGTCCAGAGCGCCATCCCCAAAGTCCCAACTGTCCGAATGTCCAGCGAGCATTACAAGTTGTTGAGGCAGCTCCCGTCCAGGAAGGTCTCCAATCACGTTTCTTGAGGTGCGCTCAGTATTCGCGAGGTTCGTCATTGTTAAGTGGATTCGAACAGATTCCCCTGAAAATTCACATAAATATTCTCAGGAATTCAAAAAGTAATACTTTTTTTTATACATTTTTACAACTTTTTTTTACCTCTTTCAATCATTCGCTCAATCATGTCTCCATCTTCAAGGGTTAGCGAGGCTGCTGGGATTTTGGGGATCTTTTCATCGTAAAATTGTATTCCAGCGTGGACGGAAGATAAGGAGAAGGAGGTTGCGGAGCGAGCGAGCACAGCGACTGCGCCATATCGGGCAGCCTTTGCCGCTCCAATGATGCAGTGGAGAGGACCCTCCCCATTTCGGGCGTTGTAAACGACAATCTTCCCCTCCAGCTGGGAGGCAGAAAGACACTTACAAAAACTGAAAAATCATAATCGCGAATTGAGATGGAAATTCAAAATATTCTTACTTCATTGTCCTTCATGTTTTGCATGTCTCTGAAGGAGCGGATGAGTGTGACGTCAGCGGTGATCCCTTCGTCGGGGGTGGGCACAGAGAAGCCCAAACCACGAATGTGAAGAGGCATGTTTCGAGGTGTGAGAAGTGTTGCGGATTCATTCCCTCTGCAAACAAAAAATATTTTCGAATAAAAATGCAAGTGTTAATTACTTTAATTAATATTTTTATAATGTTATATGAGTATACACACCTTATCCATTTAGGAATGACGGCTTCCTCCTCATGAACATTTTCCATGTCTGCAGCTTCCATGAGTTGTCTCAAGAACGTGATGGAGTCTTCGAGTGCATCCGAGCCGGAAACTCGAGGGCCAAACGTGTCCACAAAGTAGGCCAAGTCGTTAAAAGTTTTCCCTTGAAATTGACCCCGCAAACTCGTCTCCACAATACTAGCCACGACATCCTTGTAGCTTCGAATTTCTTGCTGGAGTTGTGGAGGCAGGGAGCATTCGGAACTATTAAATTCTCGGCCGAATGAAAACCGAGCTCCTTTCGGAGATGATTCTTCCAAGTATTGCTCCAGCATTAAATCCTTCTGCCATTGCTCAATGTGGACTTGCTGATCGGCGGACACTCGACGGTTTTGGGTAAACAAAATTATCGAAGATAATAACAGAAAAGAGGAGATAGTCGTTCGGAGGGGCATTGTGACACTTTAAATATTTTTTTGAGAAACAATTTGTAAGAAGAGAATTTTTAGACACTCGGCAAAAATGTTGTTTGATAATTGAGATTGAGGATTTGTGCCTGCTTCCATCTCCTTTAAATACAAAAAAATGTAATAACAATCCTGTACTAAATCTGTCCGGAAGTGTGTCACAAATTTTTTGTGAGACATATTTTTCTAGGATGAGATCGTGATGTGGAATTCAACTCAATACAATTCCATAGGTGCTGTGCAGCGTAACATTTTTATGGAACTAGATTTATGGCAATATGAATGTCATTATCCCAGTTGTGTCACTCCACCTCCAATATTATTGTACTTTAAGATTCCAGAGTGAAGAAAATGTGCGCGTGCTTGTTTTGGGCACACGAGTTTACATACACGCGTGAAATATTTAATTCGAATGATTTATAATCACAATCACAAGGATTTAATTCTCTTATTAATTATTATTTTAATAACAAATAAAATAATTTTCACTTTGGCATCGGCGGAGTATCATCCGTTGGCCTTGTCTCAATCCAAGTTTTGATCGGTGGCAAATCAGCAATCCCTTTCGCCGCAGCCTTCACTCCAGGAAAATGGTCGACAACTGCGGGCAAGCGTTCGTTGAGGAGCTCAACGTAGTACACCATGCACAAGTCTGCCCAAGTGACTCCTGATCCGACGTAGTACTTTCCACCATTGTCCGTGACCATTTTCTCCAATTTGGACATGTAAAAGGGGAATGTCTTCTCCCTCAGGGTCTTCTCCAAAGCTGCCTTCCGTTCCGGATCCTTTGTGCTTGACATTGTTTTCCTCTCTGAAAGTTGAGAACAGTTGTGCAATGAATTTTTTTATTCAAAAATATATAATTCGTTTGCGTCGATTAAATACTTTTTTGCAATCACCCTTTTCAATGTCTTTCAACACTTCCACCAGCTCGTCACACTTGGCAGACTCGTAGTCATCCTTGCCTGTCAAGTTAAACTGCTTCGCGAGGAATCTTGCGATGGCCGTCATTTGAGTTATCGTTTTCCCCTCAAACTCCAGAACGGGAACCCTTCCAAATGGAAGACCCTTTTTAATGCTTTCAGGGAGCTTCGGAAAATGTTCAGCGTCTCCAGGAATCCTGACATCTTCATAGGCCACTCCAGCATACGCGAAAATTAGGCGAACTGGCTCAACAATGCCCCGGAAATTGTAGTATGTCAGTTTGTACTTTGGTTGACCCATATTTTCCCTTTAATTTGTGGTTGAGTTGACGTTGACACTATATAGGCTGCTAGCTGGAACGAGACACGTCTATTCCTGGAGAGAATCACTTGAGAAATGTTTTGACTTTGAGTTGATGTCCGGAGATGCATAATAAAGCGAACAGGTGTGCTCATATGTGCTCGTGTTATAATAATAATTTGTGAGTTTGTCAGTCATGTTGCATGTGAAGATTATATGAGCAGAGCTGGGGAATAAATGTGTTGTGGATTTTGGAAGAGTCATGTGCTGCTTGATTCAGCTGGAGCTGGAATTCTGGATGCAAAATGTATTAAAGTGAATACAATGCATCAAATGCATATGATTCAACATAAACTTCAAGCTGCCTTTATCAAGTGCTTTTCAGCCAAATATAAAGTATGTCATGTGAAGAGTATTGTTCATTGAGAAGCACAAAATTTGATTTTTTATACAAGAGATTTATTATCCTGACGTACGACTGGTACCGAGAGGTCTTAAACCTGGATTAAAAGTTTCATGATTCGCACCCATATCAATATAGTTAATATTGGTGATTTTGACACTTTTATTATTACTATTGGAAATGTGAAATGTAAGTAGTACATCTGCTAAGTGCAGCGGGCGTGCTTAATATTTACGGGATATTATTAGATATTCTGTGGCCCCATTGTGTAAACGATAGGTTGGCTATGGTGCCACTTGTCTGCCTCCACGTCCTGGCCAGTTTATCCTTATTTCACGGATATTCATCATCCATGTCAGGAATTTCTTCGATGGGTTAAAATTTTGTATAGGATTTTGTGTATCGTTGTTGATGGCAATGGCATGCTCCCGCAATGCATCCCGGGTGATCCTGATACCAGCATTTCGTGCTGATCTCCTCCACGCACCAAGTCGCACTAGTAGTTCATAATTACGTTCTGTCCGTGGACGCACTTGTGAAATAATAAAATCAATGAAGCTAAATGGGCGTAAAATGAATGAATGAAATAAACATGTTCTGAAATGTTGAACAAATCCAGCCCTACCATGTAGGTAGAATCTTCGTTGAGTCCCAATTAGCCCAGCAAAGAATCCTAGTGGAAGTAAAAACGAGTTGAACTTTTATATGGATTTTGATAAGCTTTGTATGTTAAAACGATTACTATTGTTTGATTTGTAAAATCTGTTTTTGATAAGTTCTATATTCAATGCAAAATTTCTCCTTGGACTGCAAGATTTTACTTGACCAGTATGGTTATTGCTGTTATTTAATTTCTGTTTGTTGGCCGGAAGGCTACATGCAACATACTTTTGTCATTTGTCACCGACTTGGCCGATTTTGATATCAAAACGACGGTGACGGCAACAGTGGCCCGATGACGACTCCAATATCAGAATATTAGAAGAACGTCTGATTATATAGCGACCTAGGCTTCCTTACCCAATCCCGGGATCGAATTTTGACGCGAAAAGAGGACAAAAGTTAAATTCCAATATTGGATTCGTCATCAAGGCACTGTTGCCGTCATTTTGATACTAAATTTGGCGAAATCGGTGCCAAAAGTAGTTTTACCCTGGAGGCGAACATTAAAATAGTAGGTACCAACCAGTAACTGGGCTTACCGATGTTTTCATTCCGGTTCCAGCGACAAACACAACTCAGTGGAACGTTGTGCAAGTTTGAAGCGGCTTGTGGGCCAAGATTTCTTGCAGACTGTTGTACCAATAGTTTAAACCAAGCTGGATAGCTTCTCCTAGGGGCCATTTTCAGCAAAAATTTAACTTTGAACTTTCCAATAGAATTGGAACAAGAATATACTTTATCCTTGTGAAAAAGATGGGAATTGAACCTATGGAAAATACTGGAAATGTGTCAGCAATTTTATTATTGTAATTTGGCCCGACTCCGTAGACGTAGATCTCGGTCTACGTAACCTTCGCTACCCAGGTGCGGGTCATGATGGTGGATACTGGATAATGTACAGGCTGGATGTGAAGGTCATGTGAGGCGAACTGGCTCGGTGGCTCGACAATGCCCCGGAAATTGTAGTATGTCAGTTTGTACTTGGGTTGACCCATATTATTTTCCCTTTTAAATTGTGGTTGAGTTGACGTTGACCCTAAAAGCTGCTAGCTGGAACGAGACGTCTTTTCCTGGAGAGAATCACTTGAGAAGTGTTTTATTGAGTTAAGTTTGAGTTGATGTCCAGAGAGATGCATAAAGCGAACAGGTGTGCTCATATGTGCTCGTGTAATAAATAATGTGTGACTGTATGACTGTTTAGTTCAGTCTCAGGTTGCATGAGAAGGTCATCTTGTCATATGAGCTGAGCTGAGGAATAAATGTGTTATAGATTTTGGAAGAGTCATGCATCTTGATTCACCTGGAGCTGGAATTCTGGATGCAATGCATCAACTGCATGATTCAACATAAACTTCAATCTGCCTTTAACAAGTGTTTCAAAGATACAAAATAATAAGTCATGTGGAGACCATATTGTTCATTGAAAAGCACAAAATTCGAATGATTTTTTTTTACAAGAGCAGAGATTTATTATCTCAATTTAACTCGCATCAAATCTTAATAATACATTTTTATATTGGAAATTAAATAATAAATTAGTTGATATAATTGTAAAAAGCTAGCAGTTTGAGGTGGGTATCGTGTCGCTCGCAGGTCTGCTGTCAATCCACTTGCGAATCTGTGGCAAATCGAGAATCCCCTCTCCAGCCGACTTGACTCCGGGATACGCGCTCAGTCCTTCGGGATACTTTTCGGTGATCATCTCGACAAAGCAGGCCATGCTCAAGTCAGCCCAGGTGACGCCATCCCCCACGTAGTGCTTGCCCCCGTTCTGAGTGACAATCTTCTCAAAGCGGGACATGTAGAAGGGGACAGTCGTCTCGCGGAACTCTGTCTCCAGAGTTCCCTTCAACTCGGGACACTTGACGTTGGAAATGAGATGACGCTCTACAAATTCGAAGCAAGTTTTTAAATTAAACTTTTCACTAAAAAAAGTCACTAACTTTAAATAGTAAAAACCTCTTTGGAAATCCCTCAGTGAGCCAACAATCTCCACACATTGAGCAGCCTCAAACTCGTCCTTCCCATCCAGTTTGAACTCTTTGCTGAGGAAATGAGCGATTGCCATCGACTGGGAAAGAACTCGCCCATCCCCCAACTCCAGAACGGGCACCTTCCCAAACGGCAAACCTGGAAAAAATGAACAAAAAATAGATTCTTAAAAATGCTTTAAATCAAAACACTTTTTTGTTTCAATTTGAGTCTCAGTCTCAAAACTTACGACTTCTCACGCTTTCCGACAGTCTCGGATAATTCTCCGCGTTCATCGCTATTCTCACATCGTCGAACTGGGCACCAGCGTACGCGAAAATCATGCGAATTGGCTCAGCCAGACCACGAAAGTTGTAGTCGATCAATCGATACTGAGGTTGGCTCATTATTATCCCTTTTACGTATTTTTACAATAATTTTTTTTTAAATTCACAAAAAATAGCAACTAGAAATTGTCCAAAATATAATTTTTCTTCTTCTCAATCTCACTCAAGCAGACTATTCAACACGAAGTTGTCAACAAGTATGATATTCGTCGAGAGTTGTTTATTTCTCTGGTCCAAAAGTTCACACTCATTCCCAAATTGATTCCAGCTTGTTTCACAAAAAAGTCATGTGCTTCGTCCGTCGTGTGTGTGTGTGTGTGTTTGCTCACCTGAGCTCATGTAATCTCTGTCTACATAACATAACGAACATGATGCAACGCTGGAGAGTGGGGTTTCACATCGATGATGATGATGACAATAATGCTCGCTCGTATAATGACACCAGTTCTGCCCATAACCCCCACCACTCTTCCTCGACGAGCTTTAATTAATCATCAAACGATAACGAGTAGCGTGTCATCCACAATCGAGATTGGACTGTGTGATGAATTGTGTATTATGAACAGCGAGCACACACGTTCATTTGTTATACGACACACTCGTCGCCATCAAACTCATCTCAAACATTTGTACCCACTTTTATCTAATCAGGAACGGTTCAATTCAAACGAACAAGTCCTCAAAATATCAACAAAAGCGCATCTCGCAAACAAGTTCATTTTGAGAAAAAAATGTTGAATAGTTTCCAAGAATATCCTCAAAAATTAAATAAATGTTCTGATATGAACTACGTCCGCAAAATATACACAAGCCTGGAACTGCGTCCTTTCCGAGCCCCCTTAATTCCCACGAACAGCCATTCTCCGAGGAAGGTCATCAACCCAGCATAAATCAGAACTGCATAAATGACCCAGACGACAAAGAAGGACCTGACTCCAGCTCCCTTCTGCTCCGACCCCGATCCTGAGTCACTCTGTTGAATCACCTTGAGCAGCCCTTGATGCTCATCTCTGGATGCGAGGAGGCTGGAGAGCGAGAACAAGTTCCACGTTTTATTAAATCCCCCGAGGAGATTGATCCTCCTCAAAATTCTCCCTCTTTTCCCCACGAGTTGATATCTGTGGAAGAGGGAGAGGAGTCCTCCTTCCACGCTGAGGGCGAGCAGCTTCTCAAACCGTTCCTGGAGGGAATATCTTCCTTTGGAGTACCACACATATGCCTCCAGCAGAACCATCTCGGCTTTGTTAGAGATGAGCCGTCTCCTCCCGAAAATCGTGACGAGGGTCTCCAGCCCTATTTTGCTCACTTTCCCCCAATTCTGCCAGGACTCCTCCACAGTGTGGTACACCACCGCAAACTTGTCCAGTATCGACTTGATAGTTTTAAACGGTGGATGAACTCCTACTCGAACTCCAGAACCGTTCAATTTTTTCACTTGAATACTACTTTGTTCTTGAAAGCAAGTGACCCGCTGGAGTTGGGACAAGTTGCGCAATGCTGGCAGCGCATCAAAGTTGCCTCGATCGCGAGACAAGTGATACAGCTTCCCGAACACATTTATTCCTCCATCGCTTTGATTATCATTGTACTTCTTGAATTGGAACTTGGTCTCAACAAGATACTTGAAAACGTGAGTTCTCATCCCGACGCTCACCACCGGCATCTCCTCATGGAGGACAAGTTGCTTCCACGTCGTCGGAATGTTTGAAGGGTCCGGTTGAGCGGTGAGGAAGGAGTACATTTTCGACGCGTACATTTGCCTCAGCACAAACGACGCAAAGACCCAGATCAGGACCAGGAGCCAGTTTCGTCGATTCACAGACTCGCTACTCATCTCGCCAACTTCCCCCTGCTCCAGGAGAACTGCTGTCGTCCACAGCGGAGCGTTCGAGAATCGAGTTAGTTGCAAGACGACAATGGTAATTAGGAGAGTGACTCCAATCCACCTCCATAACTGAGTCGAGTAGGGGCGGATTAGTGCCATCCAATCAACCCTCATACTTTCCCCCTCCTCGTCAACGAAGACTGAGAAGCGATACCCTTCAAAGTCCATTCCGAACGGAATATAGTTCACCCTGAAGCTAGCTTCTTCTTTGTTCCCCAAGACCAACTCCAATTTCTGCTGGAGAAAGTTGGACTCGAGAAGAAAGTTTCTGTCTTTGGTGGCGAGTGAGGATGTCCTGCTGAGGTTGAAGAATGGGTAGAAGATGTTCTCGTAGAGGGAGCTGCTCCTCTCAAGTCGATGGTGGAGCTTGACCTTCGTCCAGTTCTCGAAGTGGGGCTTTCGTTGAGCCCAAGGAGGCTGGAACAGGGTTTCCAGCTTGGTTAGCGACTTGATAGGACCAGGCTTAATGCGAATGATTGGATACCAGAAGAAATTATTTCTGCGACCTTGCATCGCGTGGGAGGTGAAGTAGCCACTCTCCTCCTGGACGCAATGCATGCAAACTCGAAGCAGGCTGCTTTCGTCCTCATTCAAAATGAGGACTTTTGAGGAGAAATCGGTGGAAAGTGGAATTTGGCCGACATTGTCATCTCCTCTTGAGGTGGTTTCCTGTTGAAACTTTCCAGGGAGGAGAATGAATGTTTGTTCTGTCTTCAAAAATAAATCCGTCTCGTCCAGAAGGGCTTTCGAATGCGACCGTTGACGAAGGCGGTGGCGAAGTTGGGAATCGATGATGGTGAGGACGGAGGGCAATAGTAAAGTGCAAAATGGTCTTTCGATTTCGAAGCTGCTCTTGGACAATTTGTGATTTGGTCGGGATACTAATCGGGAGGATTTTGGGGTGGAATTTAAGGTGGAATGAGTCACCACACAGTAGGATCCTTCATGCTCTCTGCACCATTTGAGGAATGCAAGGGGAAGGACAGAGTTCCCTTCACTTCTCCAGAGGAAGTGTAGAGTGCATTGGCTGAACACTTGGAAGAAGGTGGCACGGACCGAGACTCTCATATTGTGTCGGGAAAGAACTAACACTTGCAACTGCTACTGCCAATGATTTTGATGTGAAAGTGACATTTTTTAGACTTTTTTGATGGACGTCATTTATTTGCTTTTCACAATTTTCAGCACAAAAGCATATTTAACATGATCTCAGGTGGTGCTTTAAAATTCAAAAAATAAGGATAAAATAAGGGTTTTTGTGTAAATATACTATTTGCAGATCATTAACATTGTGCATGACCAAATACTTCACGGTTTTACTATGCTGTTCAAACATTGTTTATTTAATATATGACCATTCTAATAATATGAACACACTTTACTTCAAAGTCACCACTTTCCTGAGTTCTGAAACTTCAGCCAACCGAAGAAGACAATGAGGAGGAAAACGCAAAACAGTTTAGTAATGCAGCAACGATCTTTACCCTCCCTGTACATGAGCACCTGTCAACAGACAAGGTTGCAAAATAGCGGAATGAGATGAATGATTGTAGAAGAATTGAAGCTCTGTCGGATTGATGAATATGATCGACTTACCCACATCTGGAAGCCAACCACCAAAACTACCCTGCTGGATATCGGCATCGGGGTGTTCGCCATCGATGATAACCATTCCATCTCAAAACCCATCCAAGTAGTGCTACTTCTACTTGATGTACAGCGCGTAGATTTACAGTCGGCCACTGGGTTGCCGACGTCGTCGGAGATCTTGTATATAAAATTCGTATCTTCATTAAGAATTGATCTTATAAAGACATGACCCCAGATATTTCATAATGTGTAATGGTCTTACTGTTATGCTTCGTACGTAATCATCTTTCATGTTCGAGACAATAAAGACTTTGCCAGTGACGCAGTCGGTGAGTTTGGACCCTACGCGGAAATTGTGGCCACATTCTATCCATCCAATTCGCTCATCCCGTCCAGGCATGAAAATCTCTGCAATTCGCTCTCCCTAAATTGACAAACGGGGAAAATAAAATGATGGACGATTATTTATTCAGAGAATTTAGATGAAATTATATCAAATTATATAGTTTTCTTGCAACTGTTTTCAACTATACCAACCCACCAGACATGAACAAATGCAAAGACGCTGCCGATATCTGAAAGTGAGGAGTTCCGAGTCATCTTCCTTCCTCTTCAAAGTGTATGTTCGCCATCCCTTTTCTTTCGGGGAACAACACTTGGAGCAACTCCAATCTGGTTCAGCAACCATTTTCCATTGCTCAGGTGTGGTGGTGTCCAAGAGGCCCACTCCAGCTTTCGGAGAAACGGCCAACGGGGCAAAGCACCAATGACCTATATATTTAAATAGATTTAATTCATGTAAGCAAGCAGATTTCATTATGACTCTAGCTCACTTCTTCACAAATGACGCTAATTATTATGCAAGTTTGCTAAATATGTATAGCGTATATGTATATACTCATTATGTCCGCCTTCCATCCGGTAGCTAGATCGAATGGGCTTCCCCTAAGGGCTTCGTCAACACTAGCTAGCCGGCTGCCTACAGCGATAGCGATCCAAGTGTCATTTTGGTTCGAGACAGGTGTCACTTCGGGACTCAAGTTGCTAGTTTCACTCATCTTATCAAAATACAAGTTTCGCCAAGTATTCTCAAAGTTTACGCTCGCTCACCTCGAGTTGACTACTTCGTTTTGGTTCCCATCCTTCGATTTCCTTTATATCCAAGGTTTATTCCGCAAGCATACTTACAGAATGCATTATTACCAAGACATCATCTACTCATGTTTTCCTCTTCAAGTTCCACTTTTGGGAATAAAAATTGACAGCACGCACTTGCCGTCTCTTTCCGGACCTCATGTTCCGACGGACACATGCAAACAAACTAGGATTGTGTGTCAAGTATTCAGAATTATTGAAAAATATGGCGCATTATCACTTTGAAGACGCCTTCAACATGTTCTGTCTGGGGGACGGAGATAAACTCGGCGAGGCAATAAAAGCCGAGGTGAGCGTGGTTCAAGGAAGGCGCACTTCACCGTTCCGCTCAGTTGAGGCAGAGTGGAATGACGAGCTCGGATGCGGGGACACGGCGAAAAATGTCCAGAGCCAAGTCACAAAAATGAAGTGCTGCGCCCACAAGCCCCTTCACAAGGATCATACCTCCTCTCCCCAAATGGGGAAACGGTTGGAGAGAATGCTGGCAATGTTCTGTTGGCGACTAAACATCCCACCGTTCCTCAGTTCTGGGAGAGATTATGAAGTGCGGCAGAGGGGCAAGCGGGACTCCAAACAAGATTCCCAACAAAATACCAGTTCCAATAAGCGGACAGGGAGCAGTGGTGGAGGAAATAGAAATACTTCGAAGAAGCATGCCTTCCCCTCTGAATCCTCTCGTCCAAACGTTGGCGGTGGAGGTCCTCCAAAGCGACCTCGACAAGACACCACAACAGACACTGACGTCACATTTACAACCACCGAGACAGAGGAAGATTCGACGACAGAGTCATCCAATGCTGCTCCGAGGTTTAGGAAATCGAAATGGTACTCGTCCTCGCTGAGCTACGCTACGGAATCGGAGAGGAACATAACTACGAGCCAATCGGAGGAACTGGAGAAAGCAACAAGGGCCTTATTTGAATCCGTGGAGGCAAACCAGATTTCCAAAGTTGAAGCCACTCCTAAATCGACCAAGAGAGACGGAGAGTGGCTCCGTTGGACCAGTTCCGACGACGAGAATGTTGTTGACGAAGACCAAAGTGAGGAGCAAGTGGATAACTACTCTCCTAAGGAAGGGCCGAACAAGGCAGAACGTCACGTGCAACAGTTCCTCGTCAGCATGACTCTTCTGGATCGGATGACATCCGCCCTTGGGCTAACCCCGTACAAAAGGCAGATTGAGGAAAATGGATGTGTTCAAGTCAAGTGGGATTTGAGGAGCTTCCAGTTCATCTTGTTTTGCCTGAACGCGATCGCATTCCTGGCGGTCACCCTCAGCGCTTTCAGTACAATCTTCTTCATAACTGGTCTCGCCGATGGGTCCAAGACGTCTGTTTCAAAGTAAGAAATAATCTTATCCGTTCATTCGATAAGAGTTTTCTCAACTCAATTTGTTTCTCTCGAACAGCACGATTTTGCAGTTTGACTACGCGAACCACGTTGGGGAGTGCCTCTTCTTCGCCTTCATCACTCTCTTCTTGAGCGTTTGGGCGGTGTCTTGCCTCATGGAGCTGGGGCCGCATTACTCCGAGTTCATGACGAGGTTCAACCTGGGCATTTCCCTCATCAAGTACGACGTGACGGAGGGGATCCACTTGATGATCAAGAGGACACTGCTCACCACCGCCGCCTTCCTCTCCGCCATCGTCGTCCTTTTCTTCGGAGGGCGAACCCAAACGGCAGTGGTGAGGGAAGCATGTGGCTTTCTCGGAATGTCGGTCCTCCGCCCATTCAACAATGTAATTCGGGAGTCCGCCTACTTTCCTCTCGTCGAGGTATTCGGCTTGCTGGTCTTCCTCCATGGCTTCCTCGCCTTCATTGTCGTCCTCCTTCAGTTTGTCGTGTACGCCAAGGCGCTAGAAAATATGGGGGAGCGATTCAACTTGAGATTGGTCTACAGACTCGGCATGGGTGAGATTTAATCCGCTAAAAAAATATTTATTTATTCAAAATAGTTTTATTTATCTCACTTTCGGTGTCGTGTGACAGTGGCTAAACGGGCTGCGGACGGTTCTGCCGTCGTTATGAAGAAGCGGATTCCGTACAGAAAGTTGTTGTCGGAGCACCAAGTCATCGTCTCCCTCTGCCACCACCTTGGGCGAGTGACTGGCCTCGCGTTCATGGCCTTCATCCTCACCATCGGCTTGGAACTGATGCTCGGGATGTGGCTGCTGTTGCACATCTTCACGGCGGATACCTCCGCCATCTCGGGATTTCTGAAGAGGGCAGGCAACGTCGAGCTCGCTGTTCCTCTCAGAGTAAAAAAATGAAAGTCTTATCATTCACTTATCATTAAAATTCCGCTACCTCGATACGGCTTTGTATAAATAGTGTGTGAATTGAATACTTTGACCGAATTAAAATAGCTGCGAGAAAAGTTGTCCGAGATCTTGAGCAGGGTAGCGTTGATCTTCCTTCTCGTTGTTGGTGGATTTCTCCTCTTCGGTGGAGTTATGTATCATGCAGCACACACAGTAATAAGTTCATTACAAAAAAGTTTGTTCAAAATGATAAGCTTCATTAATTAATTGAAACAAATTGGACTCATTTTCCTATTTCAGTTGCAAATTGGCAGTCAACTCGTTCGTAGATATGGGATCATTCGGTGCAAAAGCAAACGGGAGACTCGCTTCGTGAGTTAACACATTATTTTACCCCCCCCCCATTTTTATTGTCAGTTTCAAGAGTTCGAAAACACAATTTCTTGTTGCAGATGTTGACAATGATCAACTCGTACACGAGCAAGTACCCATTCTGGATCGGCAAGGGTTTCCACTGGAGTCGGTCGATTATGATTGGAGTGAGCTCATAAAACACTTGATATTTTGAGCAATTTATTCCCACAAGACTAATGCGTCCATTTCCTTTTCCAGTTTTTGGGCTTCATGTTCGCAGCGTCGATGGTGTTTGCCTCCTTCGATCCGTCTCGGTCCGGCGTCATACAGTTTGCTAAATGTGATGCCGAAGGCGTATGTACGTCCTTCACATTGCCCAGAGTGAGCTTACGCGTCCTGTACGCCTCGACAGACGTCGACGTCCCACTGGAGACGTCCCGAGCATTGCAAAGCACGCCGCCACCAAAGACAACTGAACGACCAGTCACTCTCATCCTCATTCCACCAAGCTTCCGCCTCGGCCTTCCTTGCACCACTTCCCCTTCGTCAGAGTATCCCTACGAAATGGAGTCGCACGCGAATGAGTGTCCCTCGAGGTGGCCGCGAACGCCCACCTTCCCCTCCACCATTTACACACCCTTCCAGTACAAGCCGATTGAGGAGAAGGATCGAGCTGGCTCAAGGAATCGATACTTTGCTGGAGTCGTCGAGCAATTCGCCAACCTCCCCCCACGCTCCTCAGAATGCGTCGCGTTGTCATCGACTCTGGAAGGCGCTTCCACTATTCATCACCTCAAAGTGTCATACTGCATTTCGAGCCGGTTCCCTTGTCACTACTTCCCTTTCGCGGGCGCCTTCCATAGACTCGCTGTGGCGGACATGGTGGACTGCTTCGGAGGAAAAGTGGTGGAAGAGGACAAGGATGACTGTGGCAACTTGAAGCTCGCCACGCCGAACAAGGCTGGAGAGAAGATTGCGTCTAGGACTCGGCTGATTGACACAAGGGATCTTCCGAGAGTCAAATCTGATGAACCGAGTCTCCTCTGCTGCTACGAGTATCGGGGTTATCCTGAGAGCGAGAAGCAGGCGCAAGTGTGCAACATGCCGGATCCGACCACCTTCAATAAAGTATGCCTTTTCGGCAAGGAGCGTCCTCGAATGGTGGGATCTGTTGAAGAAATCCACGACCAACTCCTCGCCATGATTACGTTGGAGAAGGAAAGGGGGGAGAACGGAAGCGTTCTTGCCAAGAACAATGGCGTGTTCGCAGAGTGCTTGTGCAGGTTTCGGGAGCAGCCTTCCGAAGAGGCAATCGACCAGTGTGAAAGCCGACTTTTCGTGAGTTCGCCGGACCGTTTTAGTTTCTCTTTTAAAGTTGATTTGAGTAATGTTTAAACTTGCTTTTTTGCTGTTCAAATTGAAGCCTCACTGCCGACCCAACTCTTTGAAAATTAAGGAGAAGTACTACGCACTCGGGTGCAAGCCCGTCTCACCGAATGGAGTTAGTGTCTTCCTCCCGATTTTGTTCAAAGCCAACCCTTCACGCACTATGGGCATTCCTGTGGAGCACAATAGGTACAGGAGTCACTGTCAAGGAGAGCCATTCTCAGACTCGTTCGACCACGATGACAGTCTCGTCTACCCAGGCAATGTGGAGCTGACAGATTGCGCTGGAAATAAAGTGAGTGTGGGTGAGCGGGACAAAGACGACTGCCTCAACTGGAGACTATCGACGCCGAACTTCGATGGAGGAATGGTCCCGCCTACAGTTCAGTTGACCCAGTTTCACTCGAGCCAACGGCAGATTGTGGAGGGCACGTCTGGTGAGACGATCTTCCTCTGCTGCTTCCACTACGCCAGCGATGTGTTCCAGAGAAATGCGGACCAGCTGAAGTACTGCAACGCTCCCAGCCTCGTTGCAATGAATTCTAAAGAATTTTGCGGAGACGCCATACAGCGAGGAGTTACTCGTGAACCTCTGCCACCTCTCACTTCACCACCTCGACTCCACCAACAACTCAACGGGAAGCTGAAGCTGGTTATTGCTTTTCACAAGAATAAAACCGGCAAGGCGCTGTTGGAGCATGCCGAGTCTCGAGCAAAATGGAGCAAGTGCCTCTGTCCTAATCTCATTCCTTCGTTCCAACAAAGCGACTACGAAAGTGCTGTTGAGGAGTGCAAAGCAATGATTCCGGTAAGG